>BQNB010020418.1:0-65515 GCA_026074375.1 Tanacetum coccineum | reverse complement strand
GTAGTTGCCCCAACGGGTGCCTTTGCCAAACACCCGCATAGTTTATTCAAATGAAGTGTGTTTGGTTACCAAAAGTACATGTATACCAACGGGGGAGTTCAGTCCCCAATACATCTATTCACAACATCCGTGCTTACTCCGAAGAGTAATTAACGGTTCATGATAGTCGGGTCTTAACGACAAAAGTAGGGACTTAGGCAATAATACATGAGGATAGCATATAGTTGGAAAAACACTTGCATTCATGGTTTATAGCATGTATCCCCCTCGCGGGTTTATGAAATATTTCAAAGATTTAAAATGCGAGGCTATGAACACACCTTAACAGGGAAATCTGATTAATGGCAAAAGTATATCAGTTAAAAGTAACAGCCTTATAACGCAACCTGGGTAGTATGTCAAGTCTTAGTTTGATTGTTTATCTTTCAAAACTTCATGAAGTTTAACATTTGATTTATTAATTTATGGAAATATTGTATCACTGTTCGGGTAATCATAATTCAGAGGTCGTGTAGTAAACATTTGAGGAGTCAGGACACTTTAAATCGTAAATCCATCAAACTCGTCAAAACGTATACCCAAATGAAACCCCTAACATGAAGCTCCCTAGTAACGTGATACGTTATAGTTTTAAGTTTTCTTCAAAAGCTAGTCGATGATAAATTACGTTAATTATAACGTAATTGTTTTATAATGCGTCGATCGATGATTAATAATGATAAATGTATCGGGTTTTAATAAAATTGAGTTTTATAATATTTATATATATATTTTATAATTTAATTAAAAATATTATATTTTATATTTTTAAGTTTGCAAAAGTGGCAATATATACCCTTGATTTATAAACTTTTACAAATTTAGTCCTTTATATATAAAGTATATATAATTAAAACCTTTAACTTTAGAACTTGTCAAAACAGCCTCTCATAGTTATATCTTTGGAATAATGACATTTTCAGCCCCTCTTGGTATAAATTTCAAAAAGTTACGATACATACCCTTATGCATGGAAAATGTATCGTTTTTAGTCCAAAATCCATAATATTGATATTTTTGATTTAGAAATCAATTTTGCAGGTTATAGATTATTAGAATAAGCAAAAATAAGATGTTCGTTCTAACATAACAAAAGTTTATTTTTACATAGTTTTTTTTTTTTTTTTTTTTTTTTTTTTTTTTTATTTTTTTTTTTTTTTTTTTTTTTTATTTTTTTTTTTTTTTTTTTTTTTTTTTTTTTTTTTTTTTTTTATTTTTTTTTTTTTTTTTTGTTTAGGGTTTTTTTTTTTAGAAAAAAGGATCGTTAGCTAAAAAATCAAACGGTCATTTTAGGGTTTTAACCAAAAACGCATGGTTTTAGAGGATTAAAGGCTTTAACAAGATTCATATATGATCTTAAAATATTAGAACATTCTAATACTGATTATAAGCTTATTGAACAAGATTTTGAGCTGACTTGAGCTAAAATGGGTCGAAATGGGGTTTTCGGGTTCGTACGCCTAGTAACGACTTCAAGGGTTCTTTTCTCTTGATTCTTGGCTTCTATTCTGAGCTTAGGTCTTCACTTGATACTTCTTGATCTGCTTTAAGACTCCATTGTTGTTTATATTGAGTTTTGAGGTGTGTTTGAATGGTTTGGGGGTCTCGGCTATTTATAGGGCTCGAATGAGCCTTTGTGCCCAAGTTTCCTTGGTGTGGTGTCCAAGTGTTGTAGATAGATGACTAATAGCATCTAGGAAAGAGTATTGAGGGCTATAGAGGTGTAGCAATGCAAGGTGGAAGGTTGTGGGGGGTTCAGCTACTGTGGAGTGACAAAGAGGTGATGTGATAAACTTGGTGGCCCAGGGGAGGTGAAAGGAGCTAGATACTCTTCGTAGTCTGCTGGTGGACATGGTTAGATGTTCCCTAGAGTGTAGGATAGCTAGCTTGGCTAAATATGGGTTAAAATGGATAAAAAGGGGTGTCGGGTTCATTTTATTTCGGGTTAGGGTTTTTGGGTTTTAATTCGTGGATTAGGGTTAGGTTTAGAGATCGATTAGGGTTTAGGATTAAGGTTAGTGTTATGATTAAGGTTTAGGATTAGGTTTAAGGTTTTGGGTTTAGTTTTTAGGTTTAAAGTGAAATTAGGGTTTTAGGGTTTCATTTAGGGTTTAGGGTTTTAGATTAGGGTTTTAGGACGAATTAGGGTTTAGGAGCTTAAATGACCTAATTAGGTTTTTAGGCATGATTAGCTTATGCATTGTGCTTTAGAAAGTTGTAACTTGATTTAGGAGGGAAAGGATATTCTAATGTTATGTATTGATACTTGTACACATGCTTTAGGGGCTTGCACATTTATTTTATATGTATACATTACATATAATTAGGGTTTTGATATAAAAATTAACGTTTAATGCTTGTTTTAAAATAACATTTTGAAAAGTATGTTAAATGGAGAATATACTTGGTAAAATGATATTAAGATATAGAATTGACATATTAGGATGTTTACATGATATAAACATAGATATAGATGGCATTGGTGGAGGTTGCGTGAGCTCGTTTACTTTAGAGATGCAAGTTACGTTGCATAATGAGATAAAGCAAAAATTTCCCTGTAAAAAGGTAATATATATATATATATATATATATATATATATATATATATAATAGATGGATATTACAGTGCATCTAATTTAATAGATAGATAATTACATTGATGAAAACTACGGGATTTTATACATTTTTTCTCCGGTTACAAATGTCATGAGTCCTATATGGTCTAAGAATTGCACAAGTTTTTGCAACTGGTGAACGTCACCTACCTATTGAATCTATCATTATTGCTAGCAGAATAACTGATGTGATAGTGGAACCTCAATGAGGATCTTAGCCTTTCGTAAAATTAATTGTTTTATATTATAAACTTGGGTAGTTAATTTTAAAACGATAATTATCGAAAATACTATTGAACTTTGTAATTTCTATTAATGACATTTATGCAACACAAACCGTAAAAAATAGTTTGTTTTCTTTCCTTATTAGAGGAAGACAAACTAAGTCTTCTTTCCTTGTAAAAAAGACCTATTCCTATCCTTTCTACTTGTATAAGTAATCTTTAATAAGAACACTTGAATTTTCCAATTCTAATCAAAACTCAAAGCATACTTACTCGAGAAATTGTTTTGTCATGTAAATGTCTAACGCTTAAGTACGGTTTCACATCTTATTTGGATGACTAGAGAACATGTATTTTATAGCCACCAAAATGATACATCTTGAAGCGTCAAGACATGGTATGAGTTTTAATAATTAGAAATGGAAATCTCAATAAATCGCGAAAGAGAAAAGGAAATTAATAGCATGTTTTCTAGTAGTTTTCCTTAACTCGATATTTTCTTTAAGTATTTCTACAACACCTCTTGAGGTAAATGAAGAAAGATGGAATAGCATGCAAAACTGATCAAGTAAAGATGGCATTGATGGTAGCCGTAATAATCTAGTAGTTAGAATCTTGATGCACTTTCTTGAATATCTAAGTACATGTTTACTAGTCCGTGAGGCTCACATTAGAGATAATGTGCAGATATTCAAAGAGTAGAAAAGTAAAATTAAAAATGCTACATTTGCACTTTATTGGTATAGATTACACAATTAATGTTGTCATATCAGTGGGAGCAATGCATTTTACTACTGATATAGACGCACATGTAATGTTGTCAAAATTCAATGGGAGCTATGAGCTTATCACTTTGTAAGTGACCCATTTTATTTCAAGCTTGTCTTGAAATAATACATTACATTTCACATATGAAGCATCATAGTTTAATAAAAATCATTGCATATTATTACCATAAGGTAACCTTTTATGTTTTCTTTGTGCTTTTTATTTCGATGTCGCTATGCCTACAAAAGTTATCTAAACCATATTGATGCACGATTGCTATTAAACAATAAAGTTTTAATATAATAATTATATAAACTTGTAATACAAACGGATATTAGTTTTGACTTACATCATATCATATTTTGTGACATTGGCATATTAATCATACAAACAGACGGAAGCATGTGGACTCATAACCCATCAATGTCTCAGGCTCGTAAACCTGACTCATACTATGCTCATATTGTCTTGTATAAATACTTAATGTTTGGGCCCCATGCACATTGGAGAAATCTTAATTGTGTGCAAGGTATAACACATAACAATATGGACACAATGGTTTTTCTTAACCGCATAGTAAGAAAGCTAATATTCTGATAGGACTTATACACCTCGATGTATGTCGCCCTACTTAGAGCTAGGGTCAAGAAATAATAAATACCTACTTCATCATATTCACTAAAAGGTTAAGCCAATATGATTGTGTCTTCTTGTAAAGACATTAAAAAGAAGTACGTAATTAACTTGAAAAAGATAGTTGAAGGTCAAGAGTCAGGCGTCAAAATCCTTTTATTTAATATGCTTGTGACTTCTTGTAAAGACATAAACATAAAGTCCTTGAACTGTTCTAAGACTTATAAAGTAAGCAATTGACTTGTCATGTCTCATTGTCACGACATTTACATGAAGTCATTGAAATGTTCAAAGACTTATAACGTAATGTTAGTGATTACGAGGTATGTCTTTCTATTTAAGACATGTACATAAAGTCTTGAACTCTCTAAGAAAGACTTCTACGTTATAACATGTAATTAGCTTGAAATTAATGTTAATGCCATTATGTTTAAACAAATTGGCAAGTATGTGAGCCAAAGGGTATTAGGTTATCTATGGAATTGTGATACTGTCTCATAATCCCATTACTCATAGAATACCACATCGCTATGGTATGTCTGATGTGTAAAATCTAACTTTGTTGATATTGTTCAATTTTTATAACTTTAACTACCCTACCTCTAATCTTATCAAGGTTAACAAAATTAAGTAAAGCCACGTGTTTACTCAATATGGTTCCAATCAAGAAGGTAACTAAGACACCATCAGGCTATGGAATGGGAAGACTCCCATTAAGTCTTAACTGAAGTTCTGAATTTGTTGAGATTACGTTAAGCGTGCTATTAGCAAACTAGAGTCAAGAACTATCAACCTACATTATACATCCCAAACGAGAACAATTTTATTATTTCTCCACTTGCTGCGTATTTGGAGAAAGTCTCCTCTTACACGAAGCAAGTGGGAGCATCTGTTTTGTAGAAAGTCTCTTCTTGTACAACCTTCTGAATGCACTAGCTAACGATATAATAAATGTTGAGATATAGTCCATGAAAGGAAATCATTTTTGGAATTTGATTGATCTTTCACCAATCGATAAGACGGAGAAGCTAAATTAGTTCTTCTAGGAGAAGACTAATATGGACAAAAATGTACACACATTTAAATGCACGCCTTGTGATAAGGGTTTTACTTATACTCAAGCAATTTACTATGATTAAAGCTTTTTTTCCTTGCAAGCGTTAAATGAATAAAGATATTAATTACCATACTTTATGAATATGAAATATGGCAAATGGATGTCAAAACTCCTTCTGGAATGATTACCTTTGCGAGGACGTTGTGTAATCAAAAGAGTTTATGAATCCAAGTTATCTTTAGAAAATGTGCAAGCTGTAAAATCCAAGTGGATTAGAGCATGCATCTAGGAGCTGGTATCTTAAGTTTAAATCAACAATTTGATTTTGATTGAAATAAAGAGATCTCCTGAGTACACCTTAAAGCTAGGCGGAGCATTATGTTTTGTCAATCTTATATCTTATATGTTGTCAACATATTGGAAATAATATTTCACTTAAGCTAGATTTTAATCCTTAGTTTAGAATAATATTTCTATCGATAAATATAAGAAATAAAACATGTAACCTTGGAGCATACGTTTACTAAGATAAACATACGCAATAATAAGTCTAACATAACATGACACATCATTGAGGAAGACTCAAGTTCTATCTCACCTGATGAGTTAAACACATGTTTGAAAACGTTTGGTTTAGCTAAAGTTTTCCATTATGTATATCATGATATGTATTAGACTAATTGTAGCACTTGCATGATGCAATATGAACTACAACCATAGTCACAAATTGAAAGTCATTAGACACTATTAAAGTAACATTATAAAAGGCCCTTTTAAGGACTAATTACATGTTCATTGTTTACGGATTTTATTAAGGAGACTTGGTGTTGATTTATACACTAATGCTTAAATTTGATGAGATGCTTCTCAATCTAGTCATAGCCCTAGGATTTCATCTACATGATAATATTGTTGACTAGACATGCTTGATTGAAAGCATTGTTGCACAATTCATTAAAGAATAAGAATACTTTACAGTTTGGGAAGCTGTTAAGAAGACTGTCTCATATAGGTGGTTTTGCTTGATTCAAACAACCTATGTAACTTGTTACGGCGATGCTAGTATTAGCACTTGAACGTACATATACAAAATGACAATCATTGTATTATTCAAAACCTTCACTGCTTGTGAGTTTTGAAACAAGTATTCTCAAAGGTCACTTAGATGACAACTAAGTTGGTACTTTTTACAAAGTTAATGTCTTGTACCAAACATGTTTATCATGCTAGGAACATTGAACTTTGACCTACTAGTAGTCTCATGTATATCTGTTTTTAGTATTTAGATAACAGAACATTAAGCAGTTGTATTAAACAATGAATTGATATACCTGGTATGATCGTCTTCTGTTGATCCCAATGAACAGATCTTAAACTCCTTAGCTTGATGTAAGGTTTAGTATCCTTGGATAAATCCAAAGGTACTAAGACTGAAACTTTGATTGTATGATATAAACTATGTGGAATCTAGTTTATACCACTAAGAAGTATAAAGAAAAAGTATGTTTAAGACACAGAAATACAACCAAAATAATAAGCTTCAATATATTAATACGAACACTCTTTGACAGTGTTAGGGTTTACAACCTTGAAGCTATGACAATGACCCGTTTTGGTACATTGAATTATATACCCTAGGACCTCCTTTTATACACCAAGGAGTCCTACAAGGCTTACAATACTTTCCTAAGTTATCATAATCTTTTAAACAAATAACTTATACATATCTTTTACAAAAATAACTCAATACTTATCTTCGTAAGTATTCTTGTTCTCTAATCCTTTCTCTTGTCTTTATCCATCTGACAGTAGAAACTTTTCAGCAGTAGTAATCACTCAGCAGTTGTAACTGAGCACAAGCAGCATTAAGTACTTAGAAATTTATTCTAGCAGTACTAACATATACTAGTAGTACTAACTTTTGTACTAGCAGTAGTAACTACTTAGTATATTTTCAGTCTTCATCTCTGAGCAGTCTTAACTTCTACTAGCAGTAGTAACTTTATACTAACAATACTAATTATACTAACAGTGGTAACTTTTATATTACCAGTACTAACTACTTAGCATAATTTTCATTAGTATTACTAGCATCACTAAGTTATGCTTGACAACACTAATATATACCTGAGCAGTAGTAACTCTAAGAATTATTTTGAAGTCTTTTAAACCCAACAATCCTCCACTAAACTTGATGTTCATCTTCTGAATCTTCAAGTTTCTTCATTAAAAAGTCTTCATCACTATCAGGAGGATGCATTTAAACACTTCATTGACCCTTTTCTTGCTTTGTCATGAGCTTGAGTAGTTGATAGCACATCTCATTCCAATGATCAGCTTGAAGTTTCTTGTTGAGCATATTTGTGATTGTTATTGGTGTGAGGGGATATCTCTTCTCAACTAACATAAAGACATGTAGATTTCTAAACCTTACAAAGTGCACTCTACAGCTATCAAACAGCTTCCAAACAGTCACTTTGTATCCCTGTAGACTCTTCCATACTTCACTATTTATGTCAGGTTTAAACATTACTTTCAAATCTCCCTATAACACTCTTTCATAGTCATCCTCTGGCCTTGTATTCTCATGTTTAGCTTTGACCAACTTCCAGAGGGTCTCCAAGTCTTCTCTATCAATACCCTGAAGCATCTTTATCATTGATGAATACCTTTTTGAGCTTCCCATCCTTCCATCTTTATCAATCTTGTAGTCAACAATTACTGGAGGCTTAGTAGCTAGAGGTATAGCATCAATTGCTACCTCATCATCTTTAAATATCTCAATATGCCTTTTCATCTCTGCCTCCTCTTGATCATCATCACCCTTTTGCTTCTTAGTCTTTCCTGTTCTAATTCATCACCTGCTCTTTTAGAACTACCTTCTGCTTTTGTCTTACTACCTTTTACCAACTTTATATTCATATCTACAAAGGTGTTTACCCTTTTCATCTCTTTATCAAACATTTCCTGGATCTCATCATAACTTTTGCTCTTCAACTGATTGTGTTTATATCCAGCCATGTTCTTTAAATAGGTAGACATTATATTTCTATTTTGTGCCTTAGTTGGTGGCTTGCTCCTTTTCTCTTGAGCTCTTAATGCTGCAAAGTGTTTCTTTCTCTTCTCCAAGAGTTTTACAAATAATTTTGACTTTTCTTCAATACTCAACTGTTCTTGTTCTTCTGTTTGCATTTGTTGAGCCAATTGAAAGTCAGCATCCATCATAGCTTGTGTGTTATCCCATGATTCAAGTAAAGCTATGTTGGCTTCTTCTTCCTTTTGCCTTGCAATCCTCTCTTCTTCTATAAGTTCAGCTTGCAACTGAGCTTCAAGATTTCTAGCCATTTCTTCATCAAGAGAAACTTAATGTTTCTTCTTTAATGGTACTTCAGGCTCCACCATTATTCCTTTGCCTTTGTCTTTAGCCTATGGAAGTTGTGATTCTTGTAAAGATAATGATGTTGTTTTGAATTCACTTGGCTCTTGAACTACAACCCCTCTAGCCTTGGGTCTTGTAGTTGTAGTTGTTGTAGCAGAAGATGTAACAGCTTTGGGTTTAGCTACTTTGATTTCTATCAGAGTCTGAGCCAGAGTCAACTCATCAATAGTTGTTGTTGGAGCATTGACAGTAGTAACTTCAACATTAGCAGTAGTAACTACTTCACCAACAGTAGTAACTGGATCAGCAACACTAACTTCCTTTTTAGCAACATCTTTTTTTGCTCTTCCAACACATCTGTATCAAACATCAGGTTGTCATCATTCATCTCTTGAGTCTCATCCACCAGAGTCACTTCTGCATCAGCATCAAGATCAGTAATTTTCCTCCCCTGTTTGGATGCATCCTCTTGAGCACCCAAACTGGCATCATTAGAGGATTCTACCCTGCTAGCTGATCCAACCTTCCTTAATCTCTTGAACCCTAGTGTTCTTGACTTCCTTCTCTTTTCCAAACTCTTTACTCTTTTCTTCAAGCTCTCAATCTCCAAAGCTTGATTAGATTTTGTAGTCTCTAGTGCAAGAACTCTTGACTATAATTGGGTACAAAGATTCATCAATTCAATATGTTTTATTCTATCCTTACCACTTTGAGGTGGATCACAGGAAGGGGTAGCTACATTTTCCTTAGATGTAGTCTCTTTAGTAGTAGACTTTGTAGGAGCACTGTCCTTCCTTTGTTTCCTGCTTGATTTTTTCTTTTGAGGTTTTGAGGATAAAGGTTGAGTGATAAGAGGTGTGGAATGGGAATCAGTAGGAGTAGTTGAATCTGCACCCTCTTCTAGATTAGCTTGGACCATCATTGTTGCAAACAGGGGTGTTACTCTCCTAGAAAAATATTTTCCTTCTCTCTTCATGTTGGCAAAGATTTTTAGTATGAGGGGTTAACATAAGTCTTGTGATGTGACATATCACCAAGCTGTTGATTAATAAACACTTGTACAAATCATGGATACATCTGAAATTTAACCCCTTCCTCTAAGTGCTTTACCATAGCATCAAAAATATACTTGGATAGATTGAATTTTTGGTTTGTGGCCAAGCATATGATTGCTGAGGCCATGGTGCTACTGAATTCGTTCCATGTAGTGGTCTTAGCACTAAGTATAACACCCCGTGTTTTAGGGTTATTTACGACGTCAATAAAGTCACTATCTATTTTTAGTATTGTACGCGTTTGCTTTTAATTTTAAAGTGTTAATTTAAATCGCATAAACTAAAAATGATCATTCAATGTAAACGGGTATCAAACAATTAAATATTTACATCAAGCAAGTGTTAAGTAATTATTTTGAGTATAATTATTAACTTTGTTCATTTTATTTTTATTGGTTACGTAAAGTGTTTACGTTTTCGCGATTATAAATAGTTTAAGCATTCTCGGATACCAACCATCACTTTTCAACGCTTTCAACAATACCACACTTGTACCCAATACCTATAATTTATAAACTTAAATCAATTATTTGCTTATATGGCCGGATATGGACATGGAAATGCAAAGAAATATCTTACAAAACATACATTTCCTTGATTTCATAGGATGATCTCATGTTTTAGGAACCAAGGACCATTTTTATTTTAGCCCTAATAGTTAAATCTTGACACTAGACCTTCCATTAAGACCCTTCAATTTTGTCTTTGACTTGTACTCACTTGATAATTTATAAATGCCTTAGCTAGATTCATATTACACACACATCTCATTTGTATAAGTGAAAACAACAAAGTTCTCCCCTTTTTACTTAAGCCCACGGCTCAAAACCCTTAACATAAACCATCCATACAAAATTTATTTCCAACACTAACACACATTCCTACATCATTTCTAAGATGACCTAAGGTGTTTAGAAGGATTGGTTTAAGCTTGACAAAGGTTAAGCAAGGATAAAGGAAGATTAGGGTTTCAAACTAATCTAGGGTTTTCTAAGCTTTGCAAGCTTTGGTTTAATATCTAAACAAGGGTTTAGATATTGTGGTTCATCATATTACATCATATTAAGGTCATCTAAAACTCTTAATATCTTTACATTTATGATTTTATGCATATATAAGTTCTATGTAGCAAATCACCATTTAGGATGCTTAATAACATGTAAAATGGACTTTTACTTGTGATCATGGTTTTATACACTTTTACATATGTTATAGGGTTGTTATTATCATGTTATGATGGAAGTATAAAGATTGTACACTTGTGGTTTATGTATAAATGTATATATATATAAACTAGTAAATCAAAAGTTCACATAATAAGTTTAAAAGTAATGAGAGGACTTGTTATCTTGGATAATATTAGACAAAATATGGACTAAAGGACTTTAAATATGTAAGACATGTGATAATAAGTATTGTAATGGACTTATAACAAGGTGGTTAAGCTTAAAAGTGCAAAATCAAGTTTAAAACATGTTTTTATCACAAACTTCAAAACTTTATGTTTTAGTTCGAAAATAAAGGTATTTATTTTATATTTTTATAAAATACTTCATCCCATGAGGATTCCAAAAAGGTAAGAAACTCGAAAAAACGATTGATAACGAAAAAGATACGTAATTTACAAGTTATACGATAATAAACGGATTTATAAAAGAAATTTTATAAAAACAAATTACAAAATACTTTTGATATATAAGATTGGATATTTTTCTTAAATAGTACATAATTTTAGGATTCTAATACAAAAAGAATCGTAATTTTTAGATCAATAACGAAGGAGTTATGAATTACACAAGTTTACGATAATAAATACTTTTATAAAACTATTTTTATAAAAGTTATTGTTCATATCAGACATAAACATTTTGAAAACATCAATAATTCGATAAAACTTTTAATTACGAAGAAGTACTCGAACGAATCGCTAAAAACAGAGTTAAAACGAATAAAATACGACATTTACGTGTTTTACGATAACTAAATTTATAAACTGTCATGAACAGTAAAAACCACTGTTCACCAGGGGACTAAAAATATGGAAATGTAATATTTTGATAACTCGTCTTAATACGAAAGCGTGGACATAAGAAACGGGCTTAAAACGATAAAGTTACGTCGTTTTTACTAAGGAAATAATTATAAACGTTTTAACTTTATAAATACGATTTCACAAACGTGATTAGATGGTGATGTAGCTATATAGAATTATATATGGTAGTACTTATTCAAAGTGCTTAGAACTTATACGACCTATACTTGATTAGGTTGCATTCAGTCATTATCGTGACGCATATTCTGTGATATAATTGTTATCATAAACTCAAGGTGAGTTCATAGCCCCACATTTTACATTTTAATGATTTACAAGTTTTGGGGTTAGAAACATATGCATGTTTTACAATTGGATGCAAGAGGACATTTCACATTTACGATTACGTGTTTGCCTAAGTAGCGATAACCCTCTGAGCCCATTATCATGAACTTTCAATTATTGTTGTGAGCGCGAATGTTATAAATAGATCTATTTGGGATTAACATCCCTGTTCGGGTGAGTCATGCTCACTATGCTGGTTTGGCGGACAACAAATGTATACCATGTCGGACATAGGATGTTGCGGGTTAGAACATCATCACGGGCAATGTTGGTAATTTATATTGTATTTCATACATGTCGAGCTTCAGTGTCATGAGCTTAGGAAAACGTAATTACATTTTATGATGTTTGCATCTGTTGCATTATCATAGGTAAATCTTGCGGTCCTACATTATACATTTTATAAACCTATGAATTCACTCAATAATATGTTGACGTTTTAAGCAATGTTTTTTAGGGGATCAATAAGGCACGAGGTGCAAGGGATACATTAGTGGTTTTGATTTGGATGTCATGCATTAAAGATTTTGTCGCATTACATTTTGTATATCTGTTATAGGCTAGAAATCTTTGTATTTTGAACAAGTAAACAAGTAAAGCTTTGGGCTTTTGTAACAAACAATTTGTTAAATATAATGTATCAGTTTTAAACGGCTTTTAATGGTTGTTCTTATATATATATATCTTGTGTTATTGATCTATGAAGTACCACCCCCAACCCATATTCCGCTGCGACCCAATTTGGGGGTGTTACAGATTGGTATCAAGAGCCAAGGTTATAGAGAACCAGGTCAAATGTTTTTGCTGGACTATAACCGTTTTCAAACATTGCATTCATGCAAAGGGATTTTCACAGGACATATATACATACACTACTTGTTGCATTAGTTGGTTAAGACTAGATGCATTTAGGATTGATATACATGTTATGGTATAAATGTATATTACTATAAGTGTCTTATATTAAATACTAATATAAGCTATTTTGGATTTTTAGATACAGTCATGTCGGATTCTAAGGATTCCACGGTTACATACACGGAGGTATCTAGCCCATTTGCGGATTTGTCAGATATCGGATCACCAGGAGTCGATGGACCGCCCGTGATGCCAGAAGACCCATATGCCTACGTGGTGGCCGCTTTTCAGGTACCACCATCTCCTGACTATGTGCCTGGCCCAGAGGAGCCAGAGTAGGCACCACCTTCACTTGTCTATGTACCATAAGTACTTGAGCCTGCAGACCCGGAGTTCATGCCACCGAAGGATGAGGTACTCCCAGCTGAGGGGCAGCCCCTGCCTGCTGCTCTCTCACCCACTGCTGATTCGCCAGGCTATGTTCCTGAGTTAGATCCTAAGGAGGATCTGAAAGAGGATGATGATAAGGACCCTGAGGATGATCCTGCTGATTATCCTGCCGATGGAGGAGACGATGGAGTTGATGAGGATGAGTCATCCGATGATGATGAGGATGATGATGTTGATATTGAGGAGGAGGAATATCTAGCTCCTGCTGACTCTATAGCTGTTGCTTTACCAGCTGTTGATCATGCCCAATCTGCTGAGGAGACTAAGCCGTTTGAGACCGATGAGTCTGCGGCTACACCACCACCACATCCTGCATATTGGGCTACTACTAGGATATCGATCCTAGATGAGCCACCTACACCATTTTGGTCTGATACAGAGGTTGCCAGACTCCTTGCTATACCTACTCCACCACCATCACCACTTTCCCTATGGTCATCACCACTGCCTCATATTCCTTCTCCACCACTACCCCTGATACTATCACCATTACCTGTATCATCTCTACCACCTACTAGTCCTACTTATCCATTAGGATATAGAGCTGCCATAATCCAGTTGAGAGCTAAGGCACCGTCTACTTCCTATTCACCACTGCCACATATCATACTCTCCCACACCAGAGCAGATACACCTCCATCAGGGACACCACCACTCTTACCCATACCGCTACCTACTTCATCACCATCTTTGCTGCTACCCTCTGCTGACCATGGAGCGAATAGGCCCGAGGTTTGCTTACCACCTCGAAAGAGGTTATGTTTTGCTTTTGGTCCTAGGTACGAGGTCAGAGAGAGCTCGTCTGCTGCTGCTGCTAGACCGACTGGAGGTTTTAGGGGAGACTATGGTTTTGTTGCCACCATGAATAGGGAGATTAGGCGTGATCTAGAGAGAGATGTCGATTATGGGATCACCGACACTTAGGATGAGATGCTGGTAGACATGCCAGGGGCACCAGCAACTGATGACACAGAGTTAGGTTGACGGATAACAGAGTTTTCCCCTAGGGTTAGGCAAGACACATACAAGATCTATGTGAGGTTGGATGATGAGCAGTCTGAGCGACAGCTGATGGCTGGTCGGCTCAACTTGTTGTATAGGGATAGGCGTGCACATGCTCGTACAGCTCTACTGATAGAGAGAGAGGCTAGGATGTATCGAGAGGCTTGGGGACGATCCATGGACGCTAGCGATCTTGCATGTTTAGAGGTTATATCACTGTGTACTACTGTATTGGGTCAGCAGGCAGTGATTACAGAGTTGCAGGCAGAGGACCGCAGGAGACAGGCGGCGATTACAGAGTTGCTGGCAGCGGACCATAGGAGATAGGCACAGTTCATTGAGGTACTAAAGCTGCTAAAGAGACTTCAGACCCAGATGACAGAGTTCGAGAGATAGCAAGGACCCAGTAAGGGCCTGACACAGCCCGATGCACCAAAGGAAGCTGGTAGCAGTTCATAGATCATGTTATGGCTAGTTATTTTGTACAGCCTACTAAGTATTACGGGTAACTCCCAGCTAGTATGGCTTTAGGTTTTATATTTTTGTAACCTAATCGTTGTGATCATTTTGTATCTGAACCAGTCATGTATGTTTTCCGATTATATATGGAATGGTGGTATTATGCCATGTTTGTAATCAAATTTGTTATGAATGAATGTCGATTTAACTACACCATTGTTAATATTCAATTCAATTGTATGTTTAACTGTATGTTGTGATTTCTCTTTACTTATTGTGTATATGTCATGTCATGGTTATGATTTTGCAAAATCTAACGGGTATTATATTTTCTTGTGATTGAAGAAAATGGCACCAAAAAGAGCCACGAGGTCAAACACAGCCCCAAAAACAACCAACACCACATCTGTCACTAATGCCCAGCTTCAGGCAATGATTGACCAAGGTGTTACTACCGCTTTGGAAGCACGTGATGCTGACAGAAATACGAATGGCGATGATAGCCATAATTCGGGAACGGGTGTTAGAAGGATAGAACGAACTGCTTGTGAATGTACTTACACTAACTTTCTCAAATGTCAACCATTAAACTTCAAAGGTACGGAAGGAGTTGCCGGTCTATCTCAATGGTTTAAAAGAATGAAGTCTGTTTTCTACATTAGTAATTGTACAGTTGAGAATCAAGTCAAGTTTGCTACTTGCACTCTCCATTCAGTTGCTTTTACATGGTAGAATACTCATGTCAAGACAGTTGGTCATGATGCCGCTTACGGCATGCCTTGGAAAACACTTATGAAAATGATGACTGACAAATACTGTCCTCGAAATGAAATCAAGAAACTGGAAATGGAGATTTGGAATCTGAAGGTGAAGAGTACTGACTTGACAAGTTATACCCAACGCTTTTAGGAATTAGCTTTGTTGTGCGGGAGGATGTTTCCCGAAGAATCTGATAAACTTGAAAAATATGTCAGTGGTCTTCCCGACATGATTCATGGGAGTATAGTGGTGTCTAAACCAAAGATAATGCAAGAAGCAGTTGAAATCGCAACCAAGCTAATGGATAAGAAAATCCGTACTTTTGCTGAACGTTAGATTGAGTCCAAGAGAAAGAAAGATGATAACCAACAACAATAACAAAACAAGAGGTAGAACACTGGCCGAGCCTACACTATAGGATCTGGTGAGAAGAAGCCATACGGGGGATCTAAACCCCTATGCGCTAAATGCAACTATCACTATGATGGTCTATGTGCTCCCAGATGCCACAAATGCAATAAAGTCGGCCATCTGGATCATGACTGTAGGAGCACTGCAAATGCCAATAATGCTAACAATCAGAGGGGCACTGGGTCGGGTCAGAAACCCACTTGCTATGAATGTGGAGCCCAGGGACACTTCAAGAGGGATTGTCCAAAGTTGAGAAACAACAACCGTGGTAACCAAGCTGGAAATGGCAATGCTCTAGCGAAAGTGTATGTGGTAGGCCGTGCAGGGACAAACCCTGACTCCAACGTCGTGACGGGTACGTTCCTTCTAAACAACCGCTATGCTTCTGTCTTATTTGATATTGGTGCCGATAGAAGCTTTGTGTCTACTGCATTTAGCTCCCAAATTGATATCACACCAACTGCATTAGATCACTATTATGACGTTGAACTAGCCGACGGGAGAATAATTAGGTTGAACACTATCCTTAGGGGTTGTACATTAAACATCCTGAACCACCCATTCAACATAGACTTAATGCCCGTAGAACTTGGTAGTTTCGACGCTATAATTGGTATGGATTGGTTGGTAAAGTACCAAGCAATCATTGTGTGTGCCGAGAAGATCATTCGTATCCCCTGATTGTTCGCATCCCCTGGGGAAATGAAACTCTAATCGTTCGCGGTGACGGGAGTAACCGGGGAAATGAGACTCGTTTGAACATCATCTCGTGCACCAAAACTCAGAAATATTTGCTAAAAGGATGTCAAGTCTTTTTGGCACATGGCAAACGTTACTACAAAGGAGACGGAAGACAAGTCGGAGAAGAAGCGACTTGAGGACGTACCGATAGTTCAAGATTTTCCTGATGTATTCCCTGAGGACTTGCCGGGTCTTCCTCCGACTCGACAAGTGGAATTTCAAATCGATCTGATACCTGGTGCTGCACCTGTAGCACGGGCACCTTATCGATTGGCGCCTTCTGAAATGAAAGAGTTGTCGGAGCAACTGAAAGAACTATCTGACAAGGGATTTATAAGACCCAGTTCCTCACCTTGGGGAGCTCCGGTCTTGTTTGTCAAAAAGAAGGATGGATCATTCTGGATGTGCATTGATTACAGGGAATTGAATAAACTGACGGTGAAGAACCATTATCCACTCCTAAGAATTGATGATTTATTTGATCAGCTTCAAGGGTCGAGTGTCTACTCGAAGATCGACCTAAGGTCGGGTTATCACCAACCGAGGGTTCTAGAAGAAGACATTCCGAAGACCACTTTCAGAACTCGTTACGGCCATTATGAATTTCAAGTTATGCCATTTGGTTTGACAAACGCACCGGCCGTATTCATGGACCTTATGAATCGGGTGTGCAAACCATATCTGGATAAATTTGTGATTGTCTTTATTAACGATATTCTGATATATTCAAAGAACAAGCAAGAACACGAAGAGCACCTTAAGTTAATCTTAGAGTTGCTTAAGAAAGAGGAGTTGTATGCCAAAAATTCCAAGTGTGAATTTTGGATTCCGAAAGTATAGTTCCTCGGTCACGTGATTGACAGCCAGGGTATTCACGTGGACCCCGCCAAGATCGAATCCATTAAATATTGGGCATCTCCTAAGTCACCAATGGAGATTCGTCAATTTTTAGGTCTTGCTGGGTACTACCGAAGATTCATTGAAGGATTTTTGAAAATCGCCAAGCCAATGACCAAGCTTACTCAGAAGAAGGTCATGTTCATTTGGGGCAACAAACAAGAAGCAGCGTTTCAACTGTTGAAGCCAAAGTTGTGTAGTGCACCAATTCTGGCTTTACCAGAAGGAAGCGAAGATTTTATCGTATACTGCAATGCTTCAATTAAAGGTTTGGGCACTGTGTTGATGCAAAGAGATAAGGTGATTGCTTATGCATCACGCCAATTAAAAATCCATGAGAAGAACTATACGACTCATGATTTGGAACTTGGAGCAGTAGTGTTCGCTCTCAAGATTTAGAGACACTATCTGTATATAACCAAGTGTACGGTGTTCACTGATCATAAGAGTTTGCAACACATTCCTAATCAGAAGGATTTGAATATGAGGCAACGTCGTTGGTTAGAGTTGCTCAGTGATTACGACTGTGAGATTCATTATCACCCGAGAAAGGCAAATGTTGTTGCTGATGCTTTGAGCAGGAAAGAGCGAATAAAGCCATTAAGAGTTCGAGCCTTAGTCATGACTATTGGCTTGGATCTTCCTAAGTAAATCTTGAATGCTTAGACTGAAGTACGAAAACCAGAGAACATCAAGAACGAAGATGTTAGAGGTATGTTAATTGAAAATTCAAAGGATCCGGAGAAACTTAGAACGGAAAAGTTAGAACCTCGCTTAGATGGAACTCTATGCTTAAATGGCAGGAGTTGGTTACCATGTTAAGGCGACTTAAGGACTGTGATCATGTACGAGTCCCACAAGTCAAAATATTCTATCCATCCGGGTTTTGACAAGATGTATCAGGACATGAAGAAGCTTTATTGGTGGCCCAATATGAAGGCCGACATCGCCACCTATGTTAGCAAATGTTTGACTTGTGCTAAGGTCAAGGCTGAACATCAAAGGCCATCGGGTTTGTTGGTGCAACCCGAGATACCTCAATGGAAGTGGGACAATATCACTATGGATTTTGTCATAAAACTTCCTAAGTCGTCACAAGGCTACGACACCATTTGGGTGATTGTTGACCGACTCACTAAGTCTGCAATCTTCGTACCCATGAGGGAAACTGATCCCATGGAGAAACGGGCAAGAATGTACCTAAAGGAAGTGGTCACGAGGCATGGAATGCTTGTCTTAATCATTTGTGATTGCGACCCGATGATCGCATCGAATTTCTGGAGATCACTTCAGAAGGATTTGGGTACTAACTTAGATATGAGTACTGTGTACCATCCACAAACTGACGGACAAAGCTAGATGACTATTCAAACTCTCGAGGATATGATGCGTACTTGTGTAATCGACTTTGGAAAGGGGTGGGTTAACCATTTGCCATTAGTCGAGTTTTCATATAACAATAGCTATCACACTAGCATTAAGGATGCACCGTTTAAAGTGCTTTACGGTCGAAAGTGTCGTTCACCCGTTTATTGGGCCGAGGTTGGAGAAGTGCAACTCACCGGTCCAGAGATAGTTCGAGAAACGACCGAGAAGATCATCCAGATCAAACAAAGAATGCAAGCCGCCCATGATAGACAAAAGAGTTAATTTAGGCCCCATCTCAAGTTACGCCAATGGGAGTTTCAAGTTAGTGAATAAAGTTATCTTAAAGTTTCACCATGGAAAGCGATAGTACGTTTGGGCAAACGTTGTGAAGTTAAACCCAGAAACGTTTGACCTTTGTTGGACAACAGTTGGATCCATTGCTTACAAGCTTGACTTCCGCGAGAGCCGAGCAGGGTATCATAAATACGTTACATGTATCCAGACCTGAAAAAGTGCTATGCCGACGAACCATTAGCCATTCCGTTGGATGGACTTCATTTTGATGACAAGCTTCAATTCGTCGAGGAACCGATCAAAATCATGGATCGTGAAGTCAAACAGTTGAGGCGAAGCCGTGTCCCAATTGTCAAGGTTCGATGGAACTCTAGGCGAGGTCCTGAGTTCACATGGGAACGTGAAGACCAATTCCAGAAGAAATATCCACACCTCTTCACAAAGACCGCATCGTCGTCAAGTGTTGCGTCTTAAGCCTTGAGGACAAGGCTCATTTAACGGGGGAAGACTATAGCACCCCGTGTTTTAGGGTTATTTACAACACCAATAAAGACACTATGTATTTTTAGTATTGTACGTGTTTGCTTTTAATTTTAAGGTGTTAAGTTAAATTGCGTAAACTAAAAATGATCATTTAATGTAAACGGGCATCAAACAATTATATGTTTACATCAATCAAGTGTTAAGTAATTATTTTGAGTATAATTATTAACTTTGTTCATTTTACTTTTATTGGTTACGTAAAGTGTTTACGTTTCGCGATAAAATACGTTTAGGCATTCCCAGAACCACCAAAACTTTTCTACGCTTCAACAAATACCCACAATTGTACCCAATATCCAAAATTTACTAAATAACATCACATATATGCTTATATGACCGGATATGGACATGGAAATGCAAAGAAATATCTTACAAAACACCTTTCCTTGATTTCATGGGATGATCTCATGTTTTAGGAACCAAGACCCATTTTTCTTACTAGCCCTAATAGTGAACTTGACCAAGACCTTCCATAAGACCCTTAATATGTATTTGACAAGTCTCTTTGATATAAAATGCCTTAGCTAGATTCATATTACACACACATCTCATTTGTATAAGTGAAAACAACAAAGTTCTCTCTTTTTTCCTTCCTTATAGCCACGACCAACATCAAACCACCACCAAACCCATAAAAAATTTATTTACAACATCTACACATATTCCTACATGATATCTAAGATAACCTAAGGTGTTTACAAGGATTGGTTAAACATTTACAAGTGTTAAAGCAAGAAGGTTTAAGTTAGGGTTTCATTAAAAAATTAGGGTTTTCAAGGGTTGTAAGCTAGGGTTTGGTTTCTAAACAGGGGTTTAGATCACTTTGTTCATCACTACACATCATATTAAGGTCATCTAAAACTCTTAATATCTTTACATTTATGATTTTATGCATATATAAGTTCTATGTAGCAAATCACCATTTAGGATGCTTAATAACATGTAAAATGGACTTTTACTTGTGATCATGGTTTTATACACTTTTACATATGCTATAGGGTTGTTATTATCATGTTATGATGGAAGTATAAAGACTGTACACTTGTGGTTTATGTATAAAAGTATATATATAAACTAGTAAATCAAAAGTTCACATAATAAGTTTAAAAGTAATGAGAGGACTTGTTATCTTGGACAATATTAGACAAAATATGGACTAAAGGACTTTAAATATGCAAGACATGTGATAATAAGTATTGTAATGGACTTATAACAAGGTGGTTAAGCTTAAATGTGCAAAATCAAGTTTAAAACATGTTTTTATCACAAACTTCAAAACTTTCTGTTTTAGTTCAAAAATAAAGGTATTTCTTTTATATTTTTATAAAATACTACATCCCATTAGGATTCCAAAAAGGTAAGAAACTCACAAAACCGATTAATAACGAAAAAGATACGTAATTTATAAGTTATACGATAATAAATGGATTTATAAAAGAAATTTTATAATAACAAATTACAAAATACTTCTGATATATAAGATTGGATATTTTTCTTAAATAGTACATAATTTTAGGATTCTAAAACAATAAGAATCGTAATTTTTGGAACAATAACGAAGGAGTTATGAATTACGTAAGTTTACGATAATAAATACTTTTATAAAAGTTACTGTTCATCTCAGACAAGAACATTTTGAAAACATCAATAATTTGATAAAACTTTTAATTATGAAGACGTACTCGAACGAATCACTAAAAACAGAGTTAAAACGAATAAAATACGACATTTATGGGATTTACGATAACTAAATTTATAAAAGTAAATTTATAAACTGTCATGAACAGTAAAAACCACTGTTCACCAGGGGACTAAAAATATGGAAATGTAATATTCTGATAACTCGTCTTAATACGAAAGCGTGGACATAAGAAACGTAAGAAACGGGCTTAAAACGATAAAGTTACGTCATTTTTACTAAGGAAATAATTATAAACGTTTTAACTTTATAAATACGATTTCACAAACGCGATTAGATGGTTATGTAGCTATATATAATTATATATGGCAGTACTTATTCAAAGTGCTTAGAACTTATACGACCTATACTTGATTAGGTTGCATTCGGTCATTATCGTGACGCATTATCTATTGTGATATACATTGTTGATTGTTCAATTCACTCGAGGTGAGTTCATAGCCCCACGTTTTATATTTTATAATGATTTACAAGTTTTGGGATGAGAAACATATGCATGTTTTACAATTGGACGCAAGTGGACATTTCACATTTACGATTACGTGTTTGCCTAAGTAGCGATAACCCTTTGAGCCCATTATCATGAACTATCAATTACTGTTGTGAGCATGAATGTTATAAATAGATCTATTTGGGATTGACATCCCTGTTCAGGTGAGTCATGCTCACTGTGCCAGTTTGCCGAACAACGAACGTATACCATGTCGGACATAGGATGTTGCGGCTTAGAACATCAACACGGGCAATGTTGGCAATTTATATTGCATTTCATACATGTCGAGCTTCAGTGTCATGAGCTTAGGAAAATGTAATTACATTTTATGATGTTTGCATCTGTTGCATTATCATGGGGAAATCTTGCGGTCCTACATTATACATTTTATAAACCTATGAATTCACTCAACAATATGTTGATGTTTTAAGCAATGTTTTTTAGGGGTTCAATAAGGCACGAGGTGCAAGGGATACATTGGTGGTTTTGATTTGGATGTCATGCATTAAAGATTTTGTTGCATTACATTTTGTATATCTGTTATGGGCTAGAAATCTTTGTATTTTGAACAAGTGAACAAGTGAAGCTTTGGGCTTTTGTAATAAACAATTTGTTAAATCTAATGTATCAGTTTTAAACGGCTTTTAATGGTCGTTCTTATATATATCTTGTGTTATTGATCTATGAAGTACCACCCCCAACCCATATACCGCTATGACCCAATTTGGAGGTGTTACACTAAGGCATTGCCTAATGGTATGAATCAAAAACTTCCATTGTGGAGAAAAGAAAGCTTTATATAATGTAAGTTTTGGAGAAGGTTTTTCATACCCCATCCTCGCCAGTTCTTCAAAGATAGTAGCAGTTGGCAAACAATCAGTACCACCTGCATCTTCTAATTTAAGATCACTTCTAATACTTGTCTCTGTGATGATCACCTTCTTCTTGTCAACTAGGGCTTGTAACTGACGTTCTTCATTAACCGTCTTTACCTTTGTTGTTGCCCAGAACTGTTCAATGCAAGATGTATAGATAGTAGGATTGACAGTTAAAGCATAACGAATCTGGTTAGCATTCAGAAAATCAATAATCTCCTCAAACCCACTACTTTCTTTGGTTTTCTCCAAAAACACAATCAAATTATGAGTTTCAGTAACCTTTGGGGTCGACATTATGATGGGTTTTGATGATAAAAGATGAAATTAAGTTAGGGTTTATGATTAGAGAGTATATTAATGTATAAAATCGATCGAATGAGTGAATGAAACCCTTAATCGAAGTATTTATGAAATTACTCTCAACAGCATTAACTTGAACTGGCAGCATTAAGTTAAGCCTAACAGTATTAACTAACCCAGCAGTAGTAAGTTATGCTTGGCAGCATTAACTTATGTCTAACAGCAGTAAGTGTATGCCTAGTAGCATAAACTAATACGGGTAGCAGTAAATTTAGTCTAACAACATTAACTTAAGCTTAGCAGCATTAAGTTTAAGCTGAGCAACATTAACTTTAAGACACCAGTATTTACCCTAATTTCTTTCTAACATTAATTTTGATTCTCACAAGCTCTCTTTCTGTTTTTAATCTCATAATATCTCTCATTTCTTTTTCTCACCAAAACACTCTTTCTGTTTTTCATTCACACATCTCTCTTTATGTTTTTAATCTCACAATATCTCTCATTTCTTTTTCTCACCAATACACTCTTTCTGTTTTTCATTCACACATCTCTCTCAGATAATTTTATACAAAGTTCCATCAATTCCTTTAGTTTCATGCTGTCCTCTCTACTTCTAAGAGTGTTAACTCTAGAGAGAGGCGAATCATTGGACTATTTAGATGCAGCCTGTTAGGAATTTTGTATAACAGACTTAATTCTGTTAGTGTATTGTAGTTAGTTCTGCTAGTTACATAGTTAGTACTGGTAGAAGGATTATCGTAGTTAGTACTGGTAGTGTTAAATAGTTAATACTGCTTATGTAATAGTTAAGTCTGCTTACGTAGAAATTAGTTAGAGTTAAAGATATGCATGAGATATCTTAGGAAAGGATATGCATTATCTTTATACGCGTTTTGTAAAGCCCATTAGGGTTTCCTTAGTCTATAAAAGGAACCCTAGGCATAGTTAGTAGATATAGTTCTACACAAATCATAGAGATCAAATAGTAATCATAGTTTGTAATCTGTAACCTAGGCAGATTCAAAGTTTAATATAAAAGTTCTTTTGTGATATTCAATATTGTTCTTCTTAGCATTATTGATTAGATTCCGCATAATCAATAGTGTTTACTCAGTGTTTCATTATTGTTGCTTTAGAATTATCTAAAGGAGCAAACTCTTTGCAAGCTGAAGGTTAAGATCTATTCAGTAAATCGATCCAACAAGTGGTATCAGAGCTTGTGTGGAAACTCTGAATAAGAAGAACTCAATTGTAAGATGGCAGAACAAGACATTCCTCCACCCACAATCACTGCAATGAAGATCCCTATCATCAGGAAGGGAGAGTACGATATTTGGAGCATGAGAATGCGACAATATATCTGTCATACAGACCATAATCTATGGGATGTTATTGTCAATGGAGATCTAGAAGAAGAGCCTGCACCAACAACTGGAGAAACATCTGCCCCTCCTGCTCCTAAGACTGCCAAACAACTGGCTGCTAGAAGGAATCAGGAAAGAGTTAAAAGCATCTTGCTTTTAGCAATACCTGATGAATACCTCCTCAAGTTTCACAATGTTGCAGATGCTAAATCACTCTGGGAGGCAATCAAATCGAGGTTTGGTGGTAATGTAGAATCCAAGAAGATGCAGAAAAATGTTCTAAAACATCAGTTTGAAAATTTTTCTACTGCATCAAATGAAAGCTTGGACAAAGCTTATGATAGATTCCAAAAACTGATAAGTCAATTGGAGGTTCATGGTGCTCCAATATCAAAGGAAGATATCAACCAGAAGTTCCTTAGAAGTCTTCCTTCTTCATGGAATCAGATTGCCCTCATCATGAGAAATAAGCCAGACATTGATGAGATTGATATTGATGACCTTTACAACAATCTTAGGGTTTATGAAGATGATGTCTTGGCTAATGAAGATTCCATCCTCTTTCTGTTTTACTTGCAATCCTAGAAGAAAAGTGAGCTCCCCCATAGAACTTATCTGGAATCTCTTATGCATCATCTGCTCAAATTCAACACTAAAGCTTCTTTGTAGACCCAAAAATAAATATCATCAAATCATTAAACCTGCTGTACTAACAGGATATCACATGTGTCCTTATTGATAAACAAAGTCTTATCTATAGTGCCTCTTCTAAATCTATTTTTCAATAAGTAGGTAGATAAGGTCTCATACCAGGCTCTAGGAGCTTGATGTAGACCATATAAAGCTTTTTCTACCTTATAAACCTTATCAGGGAATTATGGATCTTTAAAACCAGGAGGTTGGCACACATACACCTCCTCTTCTATTGTACCATATAAAAAGGCACTCTTTACGTCCACCTGGTATACAAAAACCCCCATAAATGATGCATAGACAAAAAATAACCTGATTGCTTCTATTCTAGCAACAATAGCAAAAACCTCATTATAATCAATTCCTTCTTCTTGGGTGTAACCTTGTGCCACCAGTCTTGCCTTGTTTCTAATTATAATTCCTCTCGCATCTTTCTTGTTTCTATACACCCACTTAGTTCGAATAGCCCTCTTGCCTTTAGGTAGATCCACCAGAGTCTAAACCTTTTGAAGTTTAAATTGCATAAGCTCCTCTTGCATTGCTTCTATCCAGCTTGGATCTATTAAAGCTTGAATCACCTTCTTGGGTTCTATTTGAGAGATAAAACATGCTAATAAGCAGTTTTGATAATCTTTGTGATTTATTCTCCTCTGCTTGTTAATGCAACTGATCATAGCATGTTCTTCAGTAATCTTGGTTATCTTCCTTGTTTGAATAGCTGAATTTATGTCTCCAATAATCTGGTCTTTAGAATGATCCTTGTGAATTCTGGTTGTGGGAATAGGACTGACATTCATGGTTGTCTCCAAGTTATTGAGGTCAGCCTCTGCACCCACATTTTCATCATCATATGCACCACTAAAGATACCAGTAGTATCCTCTAAATCAGGCATAAGAGGATCAGTTGGAAGATCGTCATTATCAAAACTTTGCCCAACAGCACTAACAGATAGACTAACAGTATTAAGCCTGTTAGTGTTAGTAGCCTCCCCTTGACCAAACAATCTTTCAGATTCTTGATCAAATTGTTTTCTAAGAGCTTCTTCTTGATCTCTAACATCCTTCTCTTGAGCATTTTTATCACCTTCTTTTGCTGGATCCTGAACTTCATTCTTCTTTCCAGCATCATCAACAAACTCATCTTCTGAGCTCTTTGGAACTTGAGAATCAGAAGTAAAAAATGGTAGCAGTATGCATTCATGATCAGCTGCTTTCTCCTGTCTAGCTTGTCCTGCATTAACATTTGTCTCTATACCTGCATCACCATTAGTTTGATTTCCTGTAGTAACTGACTCATAATTCATAGACTTTGTCAGTGAATCAATATCAAAGAGCCATTCTAGACCATTTCCTGCAACATTAGATTTATTTTTTAGAAATTTAACATGCAGGTTCTCTTCAACTTTTCTGGTTCTAGTGTTAAATACCCTAAATGCCTTACTATTTACATAGTATCCAACCAAGAACCTCTCATTAGCCTTCCCTTCAAACTTGCCTAGATGATCTAAGGTATTCAAGATAGTAACAGGACATCCAAAAGGTCTCATAAAGTCTAGATTTGGTGGTCTACCAATTAAAAGTTTGTAAGGTATCTTGTTATGAGGCTTTGTAATTAAAACTCTATTCTGAACATAGCAAGCAATATTAATTGCTTTAGCCTAAAATGTAGTAGGTAACAATGAATCTGCTAGCATAGTCTTAGCTGCCTCTATTAGTGTTCTATTCTTTCTTTCAGATACTCTATTTTGTTGTGGAGTCCTAGCAACACTAAATTCTCTCTTGATTCGTTTCATCTGACAGAACTGATTCATTTCATTATTTTTAAACTCAGTTCCATAGTCACATCTGATAATTTTAACTTTATGATTTATTTGGTTTTCTATGCATGTGATAAAAGTTTTAAGGATTCCACAAGTCTCATCTTTAGAGGCCAAAAAGAAAACTTAACTAAACCTACTAAAGTCATCAGTGACAATAAGGCAATACATCTTTTTATTTAGACTCTTTACAAATGTTGGATCAAACAAATCCATATGCAACATTTGTAAAGGCTGGCTGATAGAGCTCATAAGCTTGGGCTTATAGGAGGCTTTGTGCTGCTTTCCCTTCTGACAAGCAACACAAGTATGGTCATTTTCAAAAAGCTTTGAAGGCAATCCTCTTACAAAGTTTCCCCTCACAAGTTTATTCATAGTTTTAAAGTTTATATGACCAAGCCTCCTATGCCATAAATTAGACTCATCTATTGTAGCCTTTGAAAATAAACAAGTCAAACCTCCTGAAGGAACAATATTCTTTAGATCAAAACTGTACATGTTGTTCTGTCTGGCAACTTTAAGCAAGACTTTACTTTCATCAAGTAGCTTAAAGTTAGGAGATAGAAAAAGACATTCAGTCTTGATTCGTATAGTTTTATAATACACGTATAATGATATAAGTATAGAAAATTACCAAACTACCCTTGAGGACAAAGGTAATGAGGAAAATTCTCACAATTATATATAATAATACGTATATTTACCGGTAAGTGATTACCGGGTCTAATTCCACGAAGATATTTATAAAAAGAGACCACGATTATTGTTTGACAATGATTTTAAATTGTTTCGAAGAAGATTGTTTTCTAAATCCTAAAAGTGAGCAAATTAAAGGACAATTAAACTTAACTTTAACAACGGGAAATTAAACTTTAACTAAAAACACAAAACGGAAACCCTAAACGGTGATTAAAAACCTTAAATTTCCAAAATTAAACCTAACATGAATTTTTTTACTTTTAATATACTCTAATTAACTAAAAAGTAAGTTTAAAGAAAATTAGAACAAAAACGGAGTTGATATGGGCTTGAAAACACTAAAAATGTGAACGGGAACGAATCCCGTTCTTTAAAATCGAAATTTTGCAATTTTAACCTTACGGAAACAAAATTAATTTTTCTAGACACTATATGATAAAAGAAAATTTTCTAAAAAAAATTATATTTTTTTGATTATTTTTCTATTTTTTATGAATTTTTAAAGATTTTAATAAAAATAAATGTTTAAAAATACTAAACTAAATATAAAAATCCTGGAAAAATTATAGAAAATAGCTTAAACTAAGAGGGACTTAAGAAAAATAAGCTTGGTTACACAGCTTATCGAATAAGCTGTGTAATAAGCCTAAACAGCTTATTAAACAAAGAGGCTAAAATGTATACTAATAATAAATTTTGTAAACCTAAAATGAAAAAGACCCCAGGGCATGATGGTAGTGAGTGTGTGTTGTGAGGCGTTTATAAAAGGTGAGGGTGTTGAGGTCAGGGGTTCGAGCCTTGCTCACCCCTGATTTCCACCTTCCCATATTTATTTTTCGAAAACTTAAAAAACACAAAAGGTCTAATGGGGGGGGGGTAGAACAAGCTAAAAAACTAACACTTTTTATAAAAACACTTATATCTGAAAACCTGAAATAAGCTAGAAAATACATATTGATTTGACAGAATACTTAACTCTATTTTTTTGTAATACCTAAACTTAATAAGCGCAATACTAAGAAAACTTAAAACAGACCAAATAAGCTGCATCAAGCGACTTACTTAACTAATCTAATAAACTAAACATAAGCTAGAATATGAGCTCAAAAGAACAGCATAACCTAGAAAATCAAAATAAGCTCTTTATGGAAACATCCACACCAAACACCCCGAGGGAACTTTTAAGCTTATTTTTCTATAAGCTCTTAGATCCTTATGCACTTTTAGCTTATGTAAGCTTAAACTACAACTAATACTCTACCTAAAACAACTTTTTAAAACTATTTTGAACTTCAAGAACTTAATGAAAAAGCTCAATGAAAACAGATAGAATACTTAACATGCTGAATTTTTTAGAAAGACAAATTACTAAATTAAGAGCTAAAAACAGATGACCAAATAAGCTTTATAAGCTAAAATAAGTTCAAACATATTCAGACTACCTTATAATCTACTTGTGCAAGAAATTTGAAAAGCTAAAAGTTACTTTAACTAGCTGAAAATTAAGATTTAAAATGACTGTTTGCAGTTTAAAGCTGCTGATGCATTTGACCACATCTATAACCAAATTACAAAAACTAACATATGCAGACTTTAGGCATTGTTTAACTTTTAGACACAAAGTAAACAAGCAATTGAAGTAACATAAACTAACAAAATACAATTCCAATTATAAAAGTCCCTATTAAGCCCAAACTTAACCACAAATCCTTAAACTAACACTATCACAATTTTAATCAAACAGATTAGAACCTACCAATAGCCTTAAAATCAATCTATAACCTAAATATGAAGTTTTCAAATTCACTTTAAAGAACCAAATAGTCTTTGAGGCATACTAACTTATATTAGTACCGCCTTTAGCCAAACACCCCTTTAAATTGAAACAATTCCAAGTTTATTAAGGCTTAATGAAAATGAAATCAAGGTCATAAAACTTAGATACGGGGATAATGAAAAGCTTATTACAACCTTAATTAAACAGATTTGAGCAACTGAATAAACAAAACTAACAATTATTAAGCTAATATATTATTTTGGATTTTTTAATGATTTATGAGACTAAATTAAGAAAACTAAAATCTAGATTATAAGACTTAAGAAAAGATACTCAGACATAATCATTAAGCAAAATAATACAATAATAAGCACAATTATGCAAAGAATAAGCTGAACATAAGCAGATGTAGTTTTAACTAAGAAATTAAGGACAGAAAGGGAAAAATGAAACTTACAAATGCCTTAGCTAAACAAAGGCTTTTAAAAGCTTAAGAAGCTTCTTCTACAGCTCTAGCTTATCACAAGAATAAGCTAGTAAAAGTCCTATGAACTCTTCCATTCAGTTCATGCCCTCCAAAAACCCTCAAAATCCATTTAGCAAGGTATTTATCCTGATTTTAAGATTTTAAATAGGAATCTAGATGCTTATTATGAGCTCAATTTGAGCTTAGAGACTCAAAAAGCTAATGAGAGCTTATGAAGAGCTTTTGAAACAGTTAGCAAAAAGCGGTTGGAATTTTAAAAGCCTATAAGTAAAAAAAACAGATTATGTAAAAGTAAACTTTGATTTCATTAACTAAAAACTGAGTTACAAAACTTTAAAATTGAAATTACAAAAGCTTAATAGCAAATTACATTTAAATGAAAAATTACTTAAGCTTCTAAAAACTAAAAAAAACAGGAAAAAGAAGATGATGTATGTGAGGCGTGAGCTTGTATTTATAGCCTTCAGAGGATGCTTCTAGGTCCTCAAGGTTTTTGTAGTACGTATCCCTGTGCTCTCGTCCTTCATTCAAGCAATCAATGGACTCAACACATATCCCGTTGATTAAATTGAGTGAGCACATTGATAGTCAACAGTGGCCATATTCCCGTTGTCATTGGCTCAGTTGTAATTCGTTTTTGCACTAACTTTAGTGTAAATTACTAATCATTGGTGTGCTTTCTTTTATGTCCCGCGTGTCATTCCTTGTGGGATTGGACCAATGAGAGCTCTTGTATGATGTTTCTTTGTGCCACATCGCTGCTTGGTACTCGAATCTTCCTTCCATGTAATTAATTTTGATTTGCTCTTTGATTTTAACTCAAGGTAAATTGAAGAAAAAGATAAACAGTAACAACATTTCGCGCGTATTTCTTTTTATAAGGGTGCGTTTGATTTCTTTTTTACCCGGGTTAAAAATGTGTTTGACTTTGGGCTTATACGAAAAGGGATTGGGCCTGGGATATTGGATTTGGGCTTGGACAAGTTAACAGGTTATAAGGATAACGAGCGTTATCCTTTATAGTATAAAGAAATAACGACCGTTAGGGCTTTAAGGGTTATTTTTGCAATTTAGTTTAACTCTAGGGGCTGTTTTGATAAGTTTTGGGGTTTTGTCTTCTTGTGGCTGACTATAGTTGACTTGTTGACCAAAGTTGACCAAGAGTTGACTATGAGTTGACTTTGAGCTTACTTTTGTCCTTTCTTGCTATCAAATCCCCGGCTTTTGTATACTCTTTTCCGTCTCGTGTCCGTGTTTGTCCGGTTTTGACCGTTTTCTTGCGATATTTGTATTATCTGTACCTATACAATCACAAAGACAAAACAAGCAATATACAAGAATTTTATGCACAATTTTATATTTTTAGGGACATTTTTGATATAGAAAGGATATGTGATTTCTTACATATCAAAATTCCCCAAACTATGCGATTGCATGTCCTCACAGACATAGCAAATATATATGCTTTAAAAACCAAATACCTCAAACTATCCAAACTAAATTCTTTGAAAAGTAGCAAAGACTTTCGTGGAGAAAGTTAAGAAATCACAAGCTTTAAAACACCCCATTTTCCCATTTTTCAATTTTTTTTGTATATAAACTTAGAATATTTTGACTTTCGTTATTTCCATAACTGTTAGGGATCATAGAACAAGATGCATTTCGATCCGAGAATGCCCCAAAAAGGATAAATTCATCGTCCCCCCGCCTTTTCACTTGCGCCAAACACAACTAAAACTAAATCAAGATGAATATCAGTAAAGATGCCTCAACACTACTCATATTTGCAATTTGTGAACTTTTTCATCCCGAACATTTACTAATCTTAAGTGAGTGTGCTTATTTGAATTTCAACCATGGATCAACGGTTTTACAAATACGTATGCTTCACCGTTCCACCAAGATAATGAAGTTTGAAGGCGAGTATCATCCCATGTAGCGACCTTTTCGTCTCGACAATCCAAACTTGCGGCAGGATAATGTGACCAGGTTTTTTGACACCCCTCAAATACATAGTATCGGGACTCACGGACCATAGATTTCAAAAACTCTCAAGTTTCTAGAATATTCATAGCTTATAAAATAGAATAGTCAAATCAAAAGCATATTTGAATTTAACAAATAGAAATCTATTTATTAATTTAAACTTAATATTAAACATTTATGCAATTGTAACCCTCGACCTTTTAGAAAGCTGCAACATCGGTTGTGAGCCGGCAAGATGCACAAACTGATTATACATCATCAGGATTTTTAATTCTTACTATGGCTTCTTAGAAGACTGCAACATCGGTTGTGAGCCGGCAAGAGGTAGTAAACTTTTATCAGCCCATAGCTTTTATTATTATTATTATTATTATTATTATTATTATTATTATTATTTTAAAGTAAGAGCCTTCTTTTTGAAAAATTAAGTATAGTTTTTGAACTAAGACTAAAATTTTTGCTATATATTACATAAAAATTGTTGATTTAAGTTTAATCTCCAAAAACAGCACGGTATATTAGTCCCGGTTAAAACTTATAGTTAGAAAAAAATCACAAATTACATACATGACTCTTAAGATTTCAACTATCCTTGTTTAGGCATCCCACTTATACATTAACTCTATCATTTTTCCGTTCTTAACGCGATAAACGCGAACCTCATAGAGCCTAAAAGTTAAGGAACAAGCTAGAGCTCAACATGCTCGATCGAGTCAAAATTTACTCTTATTCTACCCAGCAGGAAAGTCAAAATTATGACAAAACACTTATTTTTATTTTAGAGTTTGAAATTTAAAAAACTTTCATAATTTTTGAAAACTTTGTGGGAGAAACGGGATACGTGAGAACAAATGGGTAAAAGTAGGATAAGATCAAATCGAAGATTCTACCCATACTAAAAATAAACATTGTCCTGAATGATTTCCCTAGCCAAATACATAAAAAAAACCCATCTCAAGACTCAAAAAGGTCGAATCATAACTAAAGCTTGAAGAAAGTATTACAAACATCTTTACCATTTATAAAAGGTGCTAAAAGATAAATATTAGTCGTAATCAACTTTAGGATATCGATTTCCCAAACTAATGGCCAAGCAAAGGCAGGAAGCTCGAGTGTGGACCGGACAAAACTCCGAACAAACCGATAGACGTTCAAAAAATTTTGGGTCAATCCCAGCCAAACATTCACAAGTACAGAAACACAACAAGAATTGAAAAAGTACAAGCTTTTCACATCACAATAGCAATTAAAGAAAAGAAAAATGGATAAGCAAGGTTGCCAACCCTACTAAGCGCTTTATTTTTAGGATAACCGCTCAATAGCATGACTCGATCCCAAAATTCATTCGTACATGGAGTAAAGTGTGGGATCCTGGACTACCTTTGCGTTGGTAAGTCCCCTCCGAAGTAATGCACTCACTACGAAGACGCATAGTATCACGCTTAAAGATTTGGATCAATCGTGTTGAGATAACTCAATGGTTCCGTAAGGAAAAACATTGGGTGAGAAGTGTGTAAACAGGACCCTGACCCAACGACTTTTAACATTCTGGAGAATATCTTAAGAAGAGAGTTTAAGAGTAAAACTCCGATCACCCAACTTGAAAATGCAGTTTTTTGATCTTTGAGTCGAGAAATGTTCTTCGTACCTCTTATCTTTATAAAATAAATAATTCCTCGTAAGCTTGATCACGAAGTTCGTTAAGTCATATAAGTGTGAAGCTTCCGATGATCACCCGCTGTATAAGATAGAAGGTTAGCATGTTTTAAAGCCTCAATATGCTTTATGCACTAATTTCGATAGGGATAAAATTGCAAAGATTTTCCAATACAGCTAACTTGTGAAGTGGTCTGTACCAGCCAATTGGTGTCTTAAAAGCAAATTACGAAATCCACGAAAGCTTTATCTAGTTTATCAGACCATAGAGTGCACGTTTCTTCCCACCAACCACCCTTTCTAGAATACTTATATAAACCTCGCATTGACACTCCCTTACTGCTTCGTATGAGGGAGATAAGCGGTAGCTTAACGATGAGTGACCCCATACTATAGACTATACTTTAGCAAACTGATCGTTACAAAAAAATGTGTGTCCCCCACGATTCGCTTAATATCGTAACTCAAGGGTAGGCCGAATCGGGCAAAAAGAGGATTTCAAAACTAACTACAACTCTAGCATCATTGTGGGGAGAGCCCTTTGCTTCAACCCATATTGAAAAGATAAATCAACGGCTATAGGATGTATTATTTCCTCTTTGAGAGACGTAAATGGTCCCCTGAAATCAATACCACCAGTACATCGAAGATTCATAAACTTAGATAGCGGTTAGGGCATCTCATCTCGTTGTGAAATTTTGCCTTGTCTCTGACATGTATCACAATATGAACAACCATATGGGGCATCACGATATAGTAGGCCAAAAGAAACCGTCATCAATACTTTTTTCGAGCGGTGAGATTGGCACTAAGATGGGCCCCCGAATGGGTCCTTCATGAAAAGGCTTTGAGGATTTCAAAAGCTTCTTGCCCATGCACACACCTTCGAATAATTTGATCCGCACAAGTACGAAAAAGATAAGGATCGTCCCAGAAATAATGTTTAACATCCTTGAAAAACTTCCTCTTTTGTTGAGTTACATTCCTCTTAGATGATAAAATTCCCGCATGGTAATATTGCCTAGACCACAAACCCATGGGTACTTTCATTAGAAATAACTCCAAGAGTTTCTAAAAAAAATGTTCATTTCTTGTCTTTGTTTCTAATACATCCTTATGAGATCTCACAGTCTAGATAAATGGATACAGCAGCAAGGATCTCACTTCCTTTTTTTACCACGGATGTGATATTCACATTCTTTGTAGAGAAGAACCCACCAGAGCAACCTCAGTTTAGCATCTTGGTGTTCCATAAGGTCTTTAAAGCCTAGTGATCCGATACACTATGCTTTGGATAAGACAAGATATGGCCGACAACTTTTCAAAGCATACACAACGAAAAGCATTTCCTTTTCTGTAGTATGTAAATGAATTTGAGCATCCTATCATTGTCTTGCTAGTCATAATGTATACTTGAAAAGTGCTTCATCTTTTCGTGTGTCCGTAAAACCGCAACCAATCGCAAAAGCGACTTGCATCCCACATGAGTTCACAAAAGGTAGTTCACAATCTGGGACAACTAAGATTGGACTTCGGTAACAACTTTTAGAGAGTTCTGAAAAGCAACAATACATTTACCTTAGAAAACACAAACGGTGTTATCTTTTCACAAGAAGGGTGAGTCATTTGGTCTAGCAATCCATAAGAAAAGTCTTGGATAAATCGGAGAACGTAAAAATCCGGCATGTCCCTAAGACAACTACTCCTAACACCTTTATACAATAGTTGAGAGTGATATAGAGCTTAGCGAGTAACATCCGACTTTAGCACGATCCCCAAACCTCAATTCCCAATTTTGAAATTTAAGCCCTAACACAATTCCTTCTCATACACATATAATGGCACTGAGGATGATTCTCCCATAAGAACTAAATTCGTGTCTTCACACCTTTTTAGCATCTTTTCTAAATTGGAAAGGCATGAATCAAAACTATCCCCAAAAACTGAGAAATCATCCATAAATACTTCCATAGTCTTTTCGATCATATCATGAAATATGGCCATCGTATATCGTTGGAAAGTACCAGGAGCATTACACAAGCCAAATGGCATGCGACGGTACGCGAAAGTTCCATACGGGCATGTGAAAGTAGTTTTCTCCTGGTCTTGGGGATCTATTGGTATTTGGAAATACCCTGAAAATCCATCTAGAAAACAATAAAACACATTCCTGGCTATCTTTCTATCATTTGATCCCATAAACGGAAACGGAAAATGATCTTTTTCGATTATGCTTCCAGTTAAACAACATATAGTCTATGCAACACTCTCCATTCGGTAACTAAACGGTGTCGGAATTAATTCAATCTCTTAATAGCAACAACGTTATCCCACCTTTCTTGGGACTACAATGCACTGGACTCACCCATGGGCTGTCATAAGATTGGGTTAAATCATATCCGGCATCAAGAAGTATTTTAGACCTCCTTTTATTACCTCGTGAATTTTTGGTTTAACCCGTCTTTTGAGTCTTTGAACCATAGGTTTGTAATTATCCTCCATCACGATTTTGTGAGACAAAAACGAGGGTCGATACCCTTGATGTCGGTGTTTTTCCAGCAAATGCCCGTTTATGAGATTGAGCACTTTTAAAGAGAGCATCTTATTCATCATTTTTTAAACCTTTTGCAAAAATTACTGTTTAACTTTGTCGTTTCTTACCAAGAAATCATTTCTAAGTGAGAACGGTATAATCTGTTTAACTCCTAATTCCGGAGGCCTTCAATTGAAGATTGTCCTCGGACCACTTCACTTTGTTAAGGTCATCGGAGGAAGTTGAAACGGGTCATTATTTAACAATTTTTTGATCAAACAAATATCTTCCTCCGGATTGCAATCGGCATGATCAATTTCTGGTGAAATCGAATCATCCTTAAGATAAGCTTTGATTTCTTCTAAAATGAATTCGGAAGTAAACGGCTCAAACATTGGGGTGGGATTGCTACCCAAAAAATTAGAAAATCTTAGCAATTCCGGAGCATACTCCTCACAAACTGCATCAATGATGTTAATTCGGTTTACCAACTTGTTATTTGTAGAGGAGTATCTCGTGGTTTGATCTAGATTAAAAGTGATGGCTTCGTTATCAACCCAAAGGGTTATTTCTTCTCCATAAACATCAATTAAAGCACGACCGGTCCTCAAAAAGGATCTCCCAAGTTATGAGAGGTAACTCTCCAAGGATCAGCTTCGAAATCGACTAACCAACAAAGTCGGACTAGGAAAATGAAATATCCTAACTTTGACAAAAACGTCTTCTCACGACGAGATCCTTTAAGATAAGTAATTGATCAGTCCGCTTAACTCTAAAGTCATTCCGAGTTGGTGTAAATGAATTCATCAAATAAGAAAGCTTGTGTCAAATAGAAAGTGGCATTAGATTTATGCTCGCGGGCCAAGATCGGCCAAGGCGTGGCATACATCCCATTCTCACAGGAAATTACATGGAATAAGAAACTTGCCGAGATCTCCAAGCTTTTCGGGAAGCTTTTTGAGGAGGCAATGCCGAGCAATTCTTGATTCAAAATGAGTATCTAGTCTAACTCAAGTAATGTTTCCATATTCATGATCAACTCTTAATCAGTAAGAGCAATCTTGGCATCAAAAGTAAAGCATCCGCGAAACTAATGGTCAAGAGCGCAATAATCATGATAAGATTTGGAATGATCTCACTAATGGATTTTTTCGAGAGCTTTGTCCGGGACTTTTTAATCATCACGGTCGTGAAGGATATGGAATATTGCTTAGGTAAACTCTTCGGAATATCGAATTTCGGAATAGGAGTGGTTTTAGGCAAAGTCTCGGAACATCAGGTTCCAAAATAGAAATGGGGATAACCGAAGTTAGGATTTGAGCGGTACTTTCTGAAATTATGTTGGCTCTTTATCCGTGTCTCCTCGGGTTTCTCGTGTCCACTAAACCCTCTTTAGAGGAGAAGGATTAGTAGGAATCGAGGTCCCTCGTAAGCAACACCACTTCGAGTAGTGATTGCTTTCATCTCACCCTTCGGGTTATGATGGTATTACTCGGAAAAAGAGTACCGTGAATTGAGACTTGGACTTGAAAAAAATATCCATCATATCAGTTTGCAAATTATTTGAAAGGTAGTTTGTTTTGATGTCATCAGTGATGGCTTGTTGAGATTTTATCGCGTGATTTGAATTTCATTCTTAAATTCTCCTTTCAACGAGTTGATTTGATTTTGCATGTTTCTCAACAAATCTATCATTATTTCCTCCTTAGCAACTTGAAAAATTATTTGAAATCTCTTGTAGAACTTTGATTATTAGGAACTTGAAAACGGATTGGTTTTGAAAATCGTTGTTTTGGAAAATTGGAGCATGATATTTTGAGCTGAAAACCTGATTTCGATGAAATAATTCGCGCCGAAAAATATTCCTTGAACTTGATTCTGGATTAAACCTATTATGCCCATTTTTTTGACACGAGCAAAACCTGGTGGTGCCATTTGGATTGCTAACACGGTTTGGAGGGTTTAACTTGATGTAGTACCCTGTTCACAAACATAGCTGATTGTATCGGTAGCTGGACATTATACCAAAGAATGGTGCACCACCACAAGTAACCAAGTTTCCTCAACCGCTTAAAACCGAGCGGGATTGACACCTTTTTAGAAACATCACGACTAAGGTCGAAAGTTGATCTGCAAGCTTATCAATTCTTTCATCCGTTTTACTAGAAGTAGCATTCATCCTAGAAGCATTTGATCTATTTCGTAAATAACAAACTTTTGATTTATTCTCAATTATGTTTAAAGCCTCTGTAGTTGTTTTACTCAAAAGATTTCCACCCGCCGCATCATTTAAGGAGTCTTGTTCATTTCTCGTTTAAACCGTTATAAAAGGTATCACCTTGAGTAACTCGTAAGTCCGTGATGGGAACATGTCCTCTAAGAAACTCGCTTAAATCGTTTCCCAAGACGCTCACTAAAGTTTCCTTAAATTTTTATGTAAATCAGGAAATATCATTCTTTAATGTGAATGGTTTTGAAGGAGGGAAAAATGATTTACAAAATTGGATAACGAGAGTCCTCCCAAGTCAAGATCGAATTTGGTGTTTTCTTTCTCATACCAAGTTTTAGCGGCTCCCTCGAGCGAATATGGAAACATCATAAGCTTAATTACATCGTTAGGCACATTCCTAAATTGTAAAGTCGAGGTAATCCTTTTGAAACTATTAATATGAGCATGAGGAGTTTCACTCTTACGACCGTAAAATGGATTCGCTTGAACCAATTAAAGCAAATTCGTCTTGATCTCAAAAATGACCACATTGATTTTGGTAAAACAAATAGCTTCTCCGTTCCCATACCGTGGTGCTCGGAGGTAGCTCTTCCATCGTACGTTCTGCCATTTCCAACAATAGTTTTAATCTCGGGTTTCGACTATGTTTAGAAAACTTTTCTTCTTCGACGTCTTTGAATTGAGTGACGTTTGATTATTAGGGATAATTAGAACGTCTAGTGCGCATGCACTATTTAAAGAAAATAGAAAAATAAAATAAAAATATTTTTGGGTTTTTTCAAAAGTTTATTCACAATCTAATTTTAACAGACAACGAGAAAGACAACTTGAACCAAATAATCAAACTTACTTCACGGTAACTCTTAAAAATTTTACTTTTTAAGGTGAGCCGTATTTCGGTAAGGACCACAAATGGTAAGGTTTTAAATCTTTTAATTCAATTGGGAAAACTTTTATTTGATGGATAATCACTCACATTGAAGGTATAATTTGTTGGTGTTCCTTTTACCAACGTTTGTAACATTTTAAATATTCACTAATAACGAGAGAAAAAAAAAATATAAAAATACAAGAAGAACGAAATATTTTTGTCTTTTTTGTTTTTAATCTTCAACTTATTACTAAAAGAAAAGAAAAATATTTTATACTTTTTATTTTGTTAATTTTTTTTTATATTTTTTTGAGCCGTTAATTTAGAAGCTCTAGAACTGTGCTTTGACTCAACATTTACTAGATACATGGAAGAGCTTAGCCACTGTTGACTCAAATGGTGTGATTAATTTAAAGAAACTTCAAGCTCTCAAAATTGTCATTAAACAATGGACCAAAAATGCTAAGAAAAGCTCTTATAAGGCGAAGACCTTCATTCAATCCAAACTTTCTGATATCGACAAAATTCTTGACCAAAGCGGTAGTAACGAAGAGATTTTATCCGATAGATCTTTGTTGTTGAATGAACTCAACTACATTAATTCTATTGACTCATTGGAAGCGGCTCAGAAATCTAAAGTTCGTTGAGCTATAGAAGGTAATGAGAATACAAAGTTCTTTCATAGTATTCTTAATAGTAAACGTTCTCAGTTAGATATTCATGGGACCCTTATTGATGGCGAGTAGATTGTTGATCCGTTGGCTGTGAAAAGTATGTTCCTGATAACGCCCAAATTATACATGTTTTCGGTGGCGTTATTTGTATATATTTAATCATTTCTCATAAACTTTTGATACTTAATAGCTTGAATTACTTGCAGGTTTACTTGAAGATATCCCGAGGTCAAACACAACAAAGATCGAACATTTATACGCTAAGGAACACAACATACAAGAAAAGATAAAGAATCAAGCCTAAAGTGCAAATGTGTGCCACACTTACCAATTGTGCGCCGCATTTATCCTTAAGTCAAAGGAAATTAAAGACTTAGTCAAATTCTGCATTAACTCTATAAGTACGCCGCACAAAGTATTTGGTGCGCCGGGCTTTCCAACTGACATTGAAGAGTAAATGAAGATATTAATACTACTACATTAATACCCTAAGTACGCCGCACAAATTCCTTTGTGCGCCGCACTTCTCCAATAAACATTTAATTCCCTCACATTTAATCACCAAGTACGCCGGACATTTTACCTTGTGTGCCGCACTTTCACCCCTCACTCAGCCTATACATAGAGGATGAATTTCACACATTTCATTCATCCCTCTCATACATCCTTAAACTAATATACACCATTATCTCCCTTATGAAGTCCTAAGCACTTCCCAATCATTCTCCAAGCATAAACACCATATCCTTTTAAGAATCAAGATCAAATCACCAAGAACAACGAAGAACATCATACTAATCTAGCAAAAGAATGAAGTTTGTTATCGAATCAAGTTATGTTATGAAATCTTTAGCCATGAGAGGCTAAATCTATCATGACTACTTGGTGATGTTATGATAATGAATAAGTGTGTGGTATGATCATGATCTCTTTAATCTCAAGCTTATGTTGCGATCCTATTATGACTTATGTTATCGGTTTTGCTTATCAATCTTAGATTATATAATCATATCGGTATAGGTCGAAAGACCCGTTATGATCTATGTGGTTTTAAAGATTTGTCTATGGTCTTTAATGTCTGTGTCGAGAAATCCACTTTCGTAAACTGATAAACAAAATAAGCTTTGATATATTAGCAACTGGATTATTTGAGTGACACATTTGGTCTAGTTAACTAAATATAAGTCTTGAGTTAATCAAGTTAATTTGTGAAAACGTTTTCAGACGAGAAATCCTTTTTTATAAGTTAAAGGTTCCATTTTCGAGGTCTTAATTATTTCCAACACTTATGAGTTATTTTTAACTATCTGAGTAGTCATCTTTATTATCACTGGTTTAACAAAAGTTATTTTCAAAAAACTTTTTAAGTCTATTTTCTTTTTGATTATTTGAACACTAATCAAATCCCTGTGGACGATCTGGTCTTACCTAAAAAGATTATACTACATATGTGGGTTATACTTTTAACCGTGTGTTTCCCTATAATAAAATTGGTATTTTCAGTCATTATAAATTTAACGCTTTTGAAACACATGAAAGTTTTTGGCGCCATTGCTGGGGATTTTTAAGCCGTTCTGTAGTCAACACTAGAAAATTACTTTAACTCCCCCTCCTTTTCAAAAATCACCGTACTATTTTCTGGAAAACTGACCCAAACAATTTCTCCCTTGGATGCATACACATGCTTCCAATTCTAAACTTGTTGAACCTTTACCTGAACGTACTCTAAATCGAAGACTTCGTTGACGAAACAGAAGAGTTCCTTACGATCAAAGAAACAATCCACCTCATAACCTGAGAATTGTCTATCCGTCAATTCTCGACATCAATCACTTCTGTCACTTTCTTGATATTATTTGAAATTGCGATCTAATGGATGATGAATCCATGTGGGCTGCTGACCGTGTTGTTGCTCAGACTCCCAGTTCCTTAATCACTATTCCTGAAATCGCAAACAAATTTGCTATTAAAGGTAACCACTTGACCCTTGTCAAAGGAAACCAATTTGATGGTAGAACCAAAACTGATCCTCACAAACACATTCACGAATTCCTCAGAATCTGCGATATGTTCAAATACAGAGATACCAAAAATGAAGCTGTCCGCCTAATGATGTTTCCCCTATCACTCACTGGAGAAGCAAAAACATGGCTGGACAAACTCAACGAAGGAACTATTGAAACGTGGTATGAACTTCGAACCGCTTTCATTAGCCGATTCTTTCCCCCAACTCTTTTCGACTGACTCCTTAGAGAAATCCGTGTTTTCTCTCAACATAAAAATGAATCTCTAACTGATGCTTGGCTTCGTATGAAGGAAATGCTCCAAAATTACCATGGTCACAATTTGTCCAAAGGCAATATTATCAAAATCTTCTATCATGGTCTCAACGAAATAACCCAAGAAATTCTAAATGCGGCAGCTGGTGGTATTTTCCTCTATAAAACACCAAATGAAGCTTATCAGCTTCTCGAAGATAAAGTCTTACTTAAGCTCGACTGGGCTAAAAACCAAAAAACCAAATCATCTCTTAAGAAAACTATTGCTTTCGCCGATGAAGGTAGTAGTAATTCTGATACTGATAAAATTATGTCCCGAATGGATGCCATGACCATCACAATGGATGCTCAGTACAAAGAACTCCAAACTCGTGCTAAAAAACCAACGCCCGACCTTGACGATGATGACATACCCTTGTCCCGTAAAGAAGAAGCTAAATTCATGCAAACTTTCTGCAAGACTCGTTTTTACAATGATTACCGCGATCGAGACTCGAATCGCAAGAATTGGCGTTCAAGCGGACAGAATGATTACAACCGAGATAACTACCGATCCAACACCGATGACAAATCCTATGATCTTCAAAAACAATTCAACGATTTCAAGAAATCTCAACAATCAACCAACGCTTTTGTTAAAGAAACATTCATGGACCTTAAAACTCAACTCGAAACAGTAGCCAAAAATCATCAAGCTTCAATCCAAAACCTTGAAACTAAGTTCGACAGGCTCGCTGACAAGAAATCTGGTCGAACTTCTGGATCTCTTCCAAGAAACACTCAACCTATAACAACCCGAGTTTCAGGTCAACGTTTATCTTAAACTACGATAATTATTATTTGCTACGTAAATAGTTATAGTCATTTATGCTATATAAGATTTGATGAGAATTTATATTTATAGGGTAATCTCATGCCGTGATTGAGTTTCTATTTGTTTTTAGCGTCTAAGAAAGTTAGAAAAATTTATATTGTTGCTCCGAGAGCGTGATTATGTTATTTTTTTATTTTATGACGTTTCCCCGAGTTTTTCTAAAAACCGTGTTTAAAAGTCATGTTTTACGTGGTTTAACGTTTTATTAAATGTTTTAAAGTAAAATTAGTGGGACGGATTTAAAATATTTACTAACGTGGTGTGACCCGAGTTTTTGACGATTTTATTAATAAAATAATGATTTGTACTAGTTTTAAAAGAGCTTAAGGAGGGACCTAAATTGCCAAGATGTCAAAGTCTAATTCTATAAATAGGATCTCACACCTCACTTATAAACTTTTACCAAAAAATTTCACTCTTTCCCTCTCTTGCTCTTGTTCGAACCGGCCACCACCACAAACACCACTTTTCCGATTTATTTTCCGACATGCATTACAATCAAATTACATATTATTAATCCTTGTTTCAAGAGCTACAAAACCCACTATTAAAATCCCACATGCACTAAGTTTTGAAGAAGTTAGATTTTTAGTGTGTTCTTGCCAAATTCATGTATAAAGGGGTGTTTAGTATAGCTAGATTGTTGTTATTAGCAAGTTGGTTAATTGAAAAAGGTTTGTTTGTTTGGATTTGAGGTTTTGTCCGATTTCAATGGGCAAGGGGAAGCCATAGTTTAATTTTCTTGAAAGCATTGTGAGCCTCTATTTATGTTTTTGTATTGATTAAATTATGTATATTGCGTGTTATACGATTATTGCTATAAGATTCAAGTGCAAAAATTATTGAAAGCGTATTTAGTTATTGACCAAAGTTTGATGGTTTTGGTATAATTAAATAGAATAGCTAAGCATGTTTTGATAGTCGGATTATGTCGAAAATGTCGTTTTAATAGGTTTTGGGTTGACCAAGTTTGACCAAAAAGTTTGACTTCACCATAGCGAGTCGGGAAATTTTTATAAGTTATTTTTGATTATGTCAAGTGATAGTGTTCGCCTTAAGCTACGTTTCGCTAGGTGGATCGTCACGTAACTCTTAATAATGAACGTTTTACGGCCGAGTCAAGTTTGAGGTAAAAAGTCAACTACAAAGTTTGACTTTTGAAAGTCAAACATGCGTAAATTTTTGAATATAGTCTATAATGAGCAAAGGGTTCGTAATGTTAGTTAATTGATAACGAAATATGAAGTTCGGATTATATTATCCTTACTTTCGGTAACTTTCTAAAAATGGAAACTTTATGGAAAAGTGTCGTAATATTGTTAAGTGCGTCAAAGTGAAATGTTTTGCGTCACACTTGGAGATTGTAGTATATGATTGTAGTGAAATATTTTGGTAGCACTTGGAGATTTATGTATATACTTGTATGTACGTAATATGATTTATATATATTATATATATTTATTTCTATATATAATACTATATTTATAATATACTAATTATATAGATATATATATATTTATATATATAGTATTAAGTATTATATGATATATGAATATTTGGAATTATAATGATCTATATATGTTTAGGCGTCAAAGTGAAGTATGTATATATGTAATATTTTACTGTTTGTCACGTACCGCTATATATGTATCTATATAGGTCGCGATTTATGGACGTGAAGATATTTGCGCTTGTTGATTTGATTTGTTTTGGATCTTTTGCTTAAGGGTAGTTCATAGCCTCACATTTAAATCTTTTAATTGTTTTTAAACCCGCGAGGAGGATGCATGTTTGTTTTATAAAATCGAACACATATGATTTTATGGTATGCTGGACCCGATTATGAGATTGTTTCCGCATAAGTAGCTATTGTTGAAGTCCTTTATTTCATGAACCGTTAATTGCCTTGTAAGGTGAACGATAATGCATTGAATAGATCTATTGGGTTTGACAACCCTGTCCGGGGTTTGAATCCTTGTGACCACCCTGTCAAATGGACATTTTGTATTTAGAAAGTAGTAGGTATATGACAATAATACCTTGTTTGGGGCACATTAACATATGAAATGACATATGTACTGTTAACGTTCGGTGTCATAAGCTTATTGCGTGAAAGAAAAGAAGTTTCTATACATTGCATTCGTTGCTTTGTTTTCCCGAGAACTAATTATGTGTTCAAAGATTATTACTTGTTAATTATTTTAAATTCTATGAATTTCACTCAACATTGTTGTTGACGTTTTAAACATGTTTTATCCCAGGTAACCAAGGATGAAGGAAACGACGGCGTAGAGGTGTCGTGCGTGTAATGTATTTGTTGAAAGACTACTTGTGTGTTCCTTGACTTTCAAAAACAATGTCTTTATTTTGAAACAATAGTTTTTCAATGTTGTAATGGTTGTAGTTGCGATTCTATGAGGACCTAAACGCATTTTTAACTCTGATTAATAATGGAACACATGTTTGTTAAACATCTTATTTGGGTCATTTTCTATTATCTTGGTGAATGGTGCTATTTAGTAACATCCAAATTGCTAATTCCGCTGCGCAATCTAATGTCCTTTGGATGTGGGTGTTACAGAGTAGTATCAAGAGCCTAAGGTTATAGAGAACTAGGTCGAGTCTTTTTGAAAAACCTAAACTATAACGCTTCTATACGCACACCGAGACTCCTCGTTGCCATTGGTTACAGATAGAAAGAAAAGGTAAATTTATTAATTGTTATGTATAGGTATATTTACGTATGTGTTGTATGTATAAATGGTTAAGTATGGATATATTTATGCATGTGTTGGATGCATAAAGTGTTATGTATTGGTACATTTATGCACGTGTGGTATGCATAGAATGTCATGTGATTATATGATAACTATTATTATATATGTTTGAAATATAATTGAGGTATATATGGAACGAGAATGTCACAAATCGTGAATTTTTATTTGTTGCGCTTATATGCGAGCCGTTATTTTGATAATAGTGTTCTAATAAGAATAAGAAGTGATACGCTATTAAGTAAGTATTGTATGATATTTTCTAGATTTTCATGGTGAACGTAATTCCTCCCGATCATGTGGATGATGTAACCGTTGTTGAGCCGAATCAACACGATGATTTCCTTTTATTCCCGAGCATGTCTTAGAGGATGAAGACGAGGACCCAGAAGAAGAAGAATTTGAGGAAGAAGAAGAACCCCAAGAAAAAAAAGATAATATGGAAGTCGACATCGAGGAATATAAGAATGAGCCAGAGTTGACATATCCCTACGAAGAGGCGGATCCTCTTAACCCTCCGTCGTATGCTTCTGAGTCAGAACCTGAGGATGTGACTAAGGTTGAGAACCCGATTGAGCACGAGGATGAGACTGTTCCTGCTAGTGTCTATAAGGTAGGTAAATCTTCTACTACTCTTTTTCTTCGAGAGGACAATGATGGTTTATTGCCTGGTCTCATGAGGAGGGACATTAACTCTCTTTTTGGTTAGATGGCTTCTCTTTCAAGATGACTATGTGGTCGCGAGACGGCGCATGCATTGGTCAAAAAGAAAGGAAAAGCAAAGGATGAGTATTATGGTAAGTTGATTTTGGATTTGGCTAATGAAGTGCATTTTAGTGTGGAGCAAGGAACGGCTGTAATGGAAAAGCTGGTTGAAAAGCTTGGTAACGCTGAAGAAAAAGCCGAGTGTAAGAAATTGAAGATGTAACTTGAAGAAGCAAGGTTTAGCAACACATTCCTTCGTATGCAGAATGAACGAGTCGAGAGAGATCTCTATTGGACTAGAGTTCGAGCTCATGAGTTCTATCAAGAGATGATTCGTAGAGGATTTATGTTTAAAGAAAGACCGAATGAAGCTATCGATGTTCAGATTGAAGATGAGAAGAGTCCATCATCTGAGCCGCGAGGATCTCCTTGTGATTCTTAGTAGTTTAGTTTCAATTGTGGTATCTTTATTGTGTAATCACTAAATTGAATCCTTAGTTAGTATAATTAGTGCTATTGGTTGTAACGATTTGTATCATTTCATGAAACAATGCAACTATGTATTAACTCTTTTGTGATGAAAAATGAATGACTATCTTTTGATTACTACTTGATGTTGTGTGACTGTTGTTGTGATTGATTTGTCATTGTACCATGTTATGAGTATATCATGTTATGAATGCTTATCAGATTATTTTTTGTGTGATGTGACAGAATCATGCCTCCAAAGTCTGCACCTTTAACTAAAGCTGATATTCGTTGAATGATTAAGGAAAGTGTCGACGCTGCTATCGCTACTGAGCGAGCTAGACAAGTGAATGTTAGAAATGATGCTAGAGGGTCTGGACCAGTTAGGGGTCAGGATGTCGCACCTGCTGTTCGTGAGTGCACTTTTGCTGGGTTTATGAAGTGCAATCCTATTGCTTTCCATGGTACTGAAGGACCTGTCGAATTACAAAGATGGTTCGAGAAAACCGAGAGTGTTTTTGGGATCAGTGAATGTGCATAGGGCAAGAAGGTTAAGTTTTCTGCTACAACACTGCAAGGACATGCTTTGACTTGGTGGAATGCTAAGGTTTCAACCATGGGTTTGGAGACTGTAAACCTAATGCCTTGGACTGAGAAGAAGCAACTGATGACTGCAGAGTTTTGTCCGATAGAAGAAGTTTAAAGAATGGAGCACGAATTGTGGAACTTGAAGGTCAAGGAGTATAACATTGTGGATTATACTTAGAGGTTTAATGAGTTAGCATTAATGTGTCCGAGAATGGTTGAGCAAGAAAGAGTGAAGGTTGATGCTTACATCTGGGGATTGACCGATAACATCAAAGGTGAAGTCACTTCTTCTAAGCATGCCAACCTGAACGAAGCTGTGCGTATGGCTCATAAGTTGATAGAACAGAAATCAGAAGCTAGAGATGAAAGAATTTTGGAAGGAAAGAAGAGAAAGTAGGAGAACTATCAAAGTGGGAATAGTAGTGGTAAGAGTAACCATAGGGACAACTCACGCTAAACTTCGAAAAATAACCAAAAGCAAGGGAACACGCGAGCTATGATTACTGCTCCTACTGATGAAAAGGTGTCTTTTGGATCACTTCCTTTGTGTGAACATTGTTTTACTCGCCATGTTGGTCCATGTACGATCAAGTGACATAAGTGTAGAAAGGTTGGACATAAGGCAAGGTACTGCAAGGAGAAGAATGTTGCCACATGTGCAAATGCTCAGCCCATTCCGACTTGTTATGATTGTGGTGAGAAAGGTCATATTAGGAATCGATGCCCAAGGAAGGTTAAGCAAGAGGAAGTTGGAGAAGTTCGTAGTCGAACTTATGCTATTAAGGATGCTGAGCCGCAAGGTCCGAATATGGTTACTGGTACGTTTCTGCTCAATAACCGCTATGCTTCTGTTTTATTCGATTCGGGTTCTGATAGGAGTTTTTGTGGATACTAGAAGAAGTTCCATGCTTAATATCGACCCAGTTAAAATAGGAGCTAGTTATGAGGTAGAGTTAGCTGATCGAAGGGTAGTTAGTACAAACACTGTTTTGAAAGGTTACACTTTGAATTTAGTAAACCATATTTTTGAAATTGATCTTATGTTGATTGAGCTTGGTACGTTAGACGTCATAATCGGTATGGATCAGCTTTTCAAGCACGATGTCGTTATCGTCTGTGGCGAGGAAGTTGTTCATATACCATACAAAAACAAGATCTTGATTGTCAAAAGTGACAAGGGTGTGTCTCGACTAAAGGTTATATCTTGTATCAAGGCCAGTAAGTACGTCGAGCGAGGTTGTCATTTGTTTTTAGCACACGTGACAAAGAAGAGATCGAAGGAGAAACGATTGGAAGACGTGCCTATAATTCATGACTTTCTTGAGATGTTTCATGAGGATTTTCTAGGACTACCACCACCGAGGCAAGTAGAGTTTCGAATTGATCTAGTACCGGGGGCTGCACCTGTTGCACGTGCACCGTATAGATTGGCACCCTCTGAGATCAGAGAGTTGTCGATACAATTGCAAGAGCTACTGGAGAAAGAATTTATTCGTCCGAGTTCATCACCGTGGGGAGCACCGGTGTTGTTTGTAAAGAAGAAAGATGGATCTTTTAGAATGTGTATAGATTATTGCGAGTTGAACAGATTGACCGTCAAGAATCATTATCCTCTCTCGAGAACCAACAATTTATTTGACCAACTGCAAGGTTCGAGCGTGTATTCTAAGATCGATTTGCGATCAGAATATCACCAGTTAGGCATTAAAGAAGAGGACATTCCAATTACTGCATTCAGAACTCGGTATGGTCACTTTGAGTTCCAAGTGATGCCGTCTAGATTAACTAATGCGCCTGTTGTGTTTATGGACTTGATCAACCGAGTATGCAAGTCATATCTTGATAAGTTCGTCATTGTGTTCATCGATGATATTTTGGTTTATTCCAAGGACGAAGAAGAGCATGGAAAACATTTGAATATTATTTTGGAGCTGTTTAAGAAAGAGAGATTGTACGCCAAGTTTTCAAAGTGTGATTTTTGGCTAGATTCGGTACAATTTCTTGGTTATGCGATTGATCGTAGTGGTGTTCATGTTGATCCTGCCAAGATCAAAGCCATTAAGAATTGGGCTGCACCAACGACGCCAACGGAGATGAGGCAATTTCTTAGATTGGCTGGTTACTATAGGAGGTTTATTAAAGGTTTTTCTTTGATTTCTAAGCCGCTGACTAAGTTGACTCAGAAAGATAAGAAATACGAATGGAGAAAAGAAGAAGAGGAAGCTTTTCAGACATTAAAGCGGAAGTTGTGTAGTGCACCGATCTTAGCATTGCCTAAGGGACAGAAGATTTTGTCTTGTATTGCGATGCGTTACTTAAGGGTTATAGAGCCGTGTTGATGCAAAGAGAGAAGGTGATAGCGTATGCTTCTAGACAATTAAAAGTCCATGAAGATAATTACACTACTCACGATTTGGAGTTAGGAGCCGTTGTTTTCGCTTTTAGGTTATGGAGACATTATCTGTATGGAACGAAGTGTGTGGTTTTCACCGATCACAAGAGCCTACAATATATTTTGAATCAAAAAGAGCTGAACTTAAGACAACGGAGATGGATTAAGTTGTTGAGTGATTATGATTGTGAGATACGTTATCATCCTGGAAAAGCGAATGTTGTGGCTGACACCTTAAGTCGGAAGGAAAGGAATAAGCCATTGCGTGTTTAAGCTTTGATGATGACTGTTCACAATGATCTACCTAAGCAGATTCGTGAAGCTCATAAGGAAGCGATGAAAAAGAAGAATGTAAGGAAAGAGAATTTGGGGAGATTGATTAAGCAAATATTAGAGTTTCGCCCTGATAGAACACGTTGTTTTGGAAATCGTGTTTGGTTGCCGCGATTCGGTGGATTAAGGGATTTGGTTATGCATGAGTCGTATAAGTCTAAGTATTCTATCCATCCGGGATCGGACAAGATGTATCAAGATTTAAAGCTGTTGTACTGGTGGCTGAATATGAAAGCTAATATTGCCACGCATGTTAGCAAATGTTTGACTTGTGCGAAGGTTAAAGCCGAGCATCAGAAACCGTCTGGGTTGCTGCAACAACCAGAGATTCCAGTTTAGAAGTGGGAAAGGATTACTATGGATTTCGTGAGTGGACTGCCGAGAACACCAAGTGGGTATGATACGATTTGGGTTATTGTCGACCGACTGACCAAATTAGCTCATTTCCTACCAATGAAGAAAACGGATAGTATGGAGAAGCTAACACAACTATATTTGAAGGAAGTTGTGTGTAGGCATGGTGTTCCTGTTTCGATCATTTCAGATCGAGATAGCCATTTTACGTCAAGATTCTGGAGATCGCTTCAGGAAGCGTTGGGGATGAATTTGGATATGAGTACCGCTTACCACCCTCAAACGAATGGTCAAAGTGAAAGGACAATACTGTATGCCTGTGTGATTGACTTTGGAAGTAGTTGGGATCGCTATCTGCCATTGGTCGAGTTCTCATACAACAATAGTTATCACACGAGCATTAAGGCTTCACCATATGAGGCTTTGTACGAACAAAAATGTAGATCACCTATATGCTGGAGTGAGGTTGGGGATAGCCAACTCACCGGTCTAGAATTGATCCATGATACGACCGAGAAGATCGTCCAAATTAAAAACCGTTTGTTAACTGCCCGTAGTCACCAGAAAAGTTACGCAGATAGGAGAACTAAGCCGTCGGAATTTGAAGTCGGTGATATGGTACTGCTCAAGGTATCGCCATGGAAAGGCGCTGTGCGTTTTAGAAAGCGCGAAAAGTTAAGTCCACGTTACATTGGGCCATTCAAGATTCTAACTAGAGTTGGTCCTGTAGCTTATACGTTGGAGTTACCTAAAGAGTTGGAGGGGATTCATAGTACTTTTCATGTTTCAAATCTTAAGAAGTGTCTAGCGGAAGGCGATATTGTTGTTCCGATGGATGAGATTCAACTTGATGTCAAGTTGCATATGATCGAAGAGCCAGTGGAAGTTGTTGATAGAGAGGTCAAGCGACTTAAGCAGAGTAGGATACCTATAGTTAAAGTTCGTTGGAATTCGCAAAGAGGTCCATAATTTACTTGGGAACGTGAGGATCAGATTAAGAAAAAGTACCCTCATCTCTTTACAAGTAAGGACGAAGCGAGGAAAAGCGGATAAGTCGAGCGCTCCCTAAAGGAGGGGAGAATGTAACAACCCGAGTTTCAGGTCAACGTTTATCTCGAACTACGATAATTATTATTTGCTACGTAAATAGTTATAGTCGTTTATGCTATATAAGGTTTGATGAGAATTTCCATTTATAGGGTAATTTCATGCCGTGATTGAGTTTCTATTTGTTTTTAGCGTCTAAGAAAGTCAGAAAAATTTATATTGTTGCTCCGAGAGCGTGATTATGTTATTTTTGTATTTTATGGCGTTTCCTCGAGTTTTTGTAAAAACCGTGTTTAAAAGTCGTGTTTTACGTGGTTTAACGTTTTATTAAACGTTTTAAAGTAAAATTAGTGGGACGGATTTAAAATATTTACTAATGTGGTGTAACCCGAGTTTTTGGCCGATTTTTTTAACAAAATAAAATGTTTTGTACTAGTTTTAAAAGAGCTTAAGGAGGGACCTAAATTGCCAAGATATCAAAGTCCAATTCTATAAATAGGATCTCACACCTCACTTATAAAATTTTACCAAAAATTTTCACTCTCTCCCTCTCTTGCTCTTGTTTGAACCGGCCACCACCACAAATACCACTTTTTCGATTTATTTTTCAATATGCATTACAATCAAATTACATATTATTAATCCTTGTTTCAAGAGCTACAAAACCCACTATTAAAATCCCACATGCACTAAGTTTTGAAGAAGTTAGATTTTTGGTGTGTTCTTGCCAAATTCGTGTATAAAGGGGTGTTTAGTATAGCTAGATTGTTGTTATTAGCAAGTTGGTTAATTGAAAAAGGTTTGTTTGTTTGGGTTTGAGGTTTTGTCTGATTTCAATAGGCAAGGGGAAGCCATAGTTTGATTTTCTTGAAAGCATTGTGAGCCTCTATTTATGTTTTTGTATTGATTAAATTGTTTATATTGCGTGTTATACGATTATTGCTATAAGATTCAAGTGCGGAAATTATTGAAAGCGTATTTGGTTATTGACCAAAGTTTGATGGTTTTGGTATAATTAAATAGGATAGCTAAGCATGTTTTGATAGTTGGATTATGTCTAAAACGTTGTTTTAATAGGTTTTGAGTTGACCAAGTTTGACTAGAAAGTTTGACTTAACCGTAACGAGTCAAAAGAATTTTGAAAGTTATTTTTGATAATGTCAAGTAATAGTGTGCGCCTTAAGTTACGTTTCGCTAGGTGGATCGTCACGTAACTCTTAATAATGAACGTTTTACGGCCGAGTCAAGTTTGGGTATTTTTGGGGTAAAAAGTCAACTACGAAGTTTGACTTTTGAAAGTCAAACTTGTGTAAATTTTTGAATATAGTCTATAATGAGTAAAGGATTCGTAATGTTAGTTAATTGATAACGAAATATGAAGTTCGAATTATATTATCCTTACTTTCGGTAACTTTCTAAAAATGGAAACTTTATGGAAAAGTGTCATAATATTGTTTAGTGCGTCAAAGTGAAATGTTTTGCGTCGTACTTGGAGATTATAGAATATAATTGTATGTACGTAATAATAATACATATATATGCAAGTGATGTGTCGTTGTGTGGTGTATATTTTATTGATTCAAGTTTTAAATTTATATTTTGCCGACTAAACCAAAAACAACACTTTAACGGGCAGTGTACCCGATAGGTAGTAGTTTCATGGTAAGTAGGGTGTCGAACACTTAAAGCGAGGTTAAATCTATCAATTTAATTAATATCTTTGTTATCTAATCTATGTTAATTCTATTCTATTCTATTCTAAACCTCCTAATTCTAACGGGAAATGGGGGTTTTCAGCCTGAGAGACTGGCACAGTTTGGTTGGTGACTACAATCAATTCAAGGCACTTTAACCCACGCAAGCAAATAAACAAAAGATAAAAGAGCGGTCGAGCCAAATATAAGAAAACTATATTAACCATTATTAATCCGATTAGAAAGTTGGTTTGTTTATTCAGTGCAATGATTTCTTCTCTCGAGGCGGTATATCATTCTTAAGACTTAGGCGTTACATCATCCTAAGACCTAGACACATTAATTCTGTCACAATTAAAGCATTCGCATAAAGCATCCTTATTTGCTGATTATAATCTATCTTAGGGATTAAAGCAATGGTGATCTTGTTAAACCCTAGCTCATAGAGACTTTACCCACTTACCGCTTAATGGTGATTTATACACTAGTAGTCCACTTGTCCAACTATCCAATGGAATCAGAACGTTATTTGTTGAATTATCTAGGTTCACCTTCTAGTCAACACGATCAATAAACCATTGGCAATATCCAATTAACTAGTTAAGCCCGAAGCGTATCCTAGACATAAATTTAGAAGGACAATATTTGTGATCCTATGATTCTAGATGTATAAATTACTATATGGAGAGCTATCCCAGACTCTAGATTTACTTGGTCCGTATCACTAGATCCAGTTGAATGATAGGTCGCATACAAAAGCGCGTAAACAAGTATAAATTGATAAACATAAACAAGCATTCAACGATAAATCAAGACATCGATATAAACAAATACCTTTGGGTATTAGCCTTCAAACATCATAATAAATACAAGAGCAATTATTTAGCCAAGGTAAACTAACCGAGTTAACGAATGATACCAAAAACTGAACGATTACTAAAGTATATGGAATTACACGTTGTCTCCTATGGAATTGATAGTGTTGCTCGACCTCTTCTACTCTTTTTCTCCTCTGAAAATCGACTTTTATGGTTTAGGTATCGAGAATATGATTTAGCACACTTAAAACTCGTTTTTGAGTTTTGTATTTATAAGGTCTGGAAGTCGGTTCGATACGACGTATCCAAGGATTGGATACGGCGTATTGGGGATTTCTTGGAGTAGGGACCACGTTTGATATCTTCCAGAATATTCATTTACTATATCTTGAATACGGCATATTGATTCTTTCTGGATATGGCATATTGAGCTTTATTCCTTTGTGGTCTTTGGTGAGTGTGTGACAACCATGACTTGAGCAGGTTAGTCAAACTATCAGTGTTAACTTGTGTATCGGTTGCAATGTATAGGTTATGTGTTATTTGTGTTTATATGTGTTTATATGCATTTATATGGATTATGTAGGAAATTGGTAGTCAATCTATTGAGTGTGATCATCCCAATGAGATTGGAATAGTAGTGAGATTTGATTGAATTCATTTTGTTCACTTTTGATGACAAGGAAATGAATTTGGTAATTTAAGTGGTTTCGTGTTAATTGTGTAAGTAATTATTACGTATATGTATTTTTGTGTTAGTAATTTAGGATACGATTAGGTTTTAGTAGTTAGGATATGAAAGAAATGAAGTTCCTATTTTTGAAAAGTCAAGATTAATAAAAATGAAAAGTTATGTTAGGAATACAAAATTCCTAGAAAAGTCTCGGTCACTTCATAGATATCGGAAGATAGCTCGTCAAGTAATATTTGGAAACTTACATAGGTAACTAGTCCAAGGTCCATGGAAAGCCCATGTAACCAAGGCCCATGTCCACCTCATGTAAGTATAAATACCCTCTCCACACATGGAGAGGGTGTTGGTTCTCTTTGTAATTTTCACATAGTTTAATCAACTTTCTTATTTTCCTTTTTACTTTCTCTCTCAACTTTCTCTCTTTAGTTCATCTTTTGTGTGAAATGAGTTTTCTTTAATTGGTATCAGAGCCATGGAGTGGTGTGTTTAGTTTTTGTGTTTGTCTTTTGATTTGTGTTCAAAACCTTTACAAAGAGCAAAATCTTGATTTAAAATTTTTCGGCTTAAAAACCTTAAAGTTGTCATTTTTCTTGTTCCTATAGGGTTAGTAACACTAGTTGTACAAGATTTTTTTGCAAAAAACCAATCAAAAATGTGTCTTTTTGAGTTTTGAAAATTTGGGTTTCGTCTCAGTTACAACCGAACTAGTCTTGTCTGTTGGAACCGAACTAGAAGATCGAACGAGTTAACCGAACTAGTTAACCGAACCAGTGGAACCGATCTAGTTGATTTTAGTTGTAACCGAACGAGTTGATTTTAGTTGTAACCGAACGAGTTGTTTTAGTTGGAACCGAACGAGTTGATTTTAGTTGGAACCGAACGAGATGTCATTAGTTTGAACCGAACTAGTTTACTCCTTTGACAATCGAACTAGTTAACCGAACTAGTTAACCGAACGAGTGAACCGAACCAGTTTAGTTAATTGGCACCGAACTAGTTTACTGAAGGAGAGAACCAAACTAGTTTTTATTCATTGGAACCGAACTAATCAACATTCATTGGAACCGAACTAAACCAACTTCTTTGACAACCGAACCAATCAAGTTGTTTGAGAACCGAACTAGTCACTTTCCAATTAAAACCTATCAACTCAAATTTCTAAATTATACGGTTATTTCTTTGACTTGTAAAATCCCGTGAAACATTAACTTGTTTTCCTGGTTTTGTCGAGAATTGTAAAATCCCGTGTAGTTTCAAGAATTATTTCAAGACTCAACAACCACACATTCAAACACAATTTCTTTCTACCACCGATCGATCAATTAGTAATCTTTTTGATACCACGTTATCAATGATGACTCTTGCTGATAAATCACTTCTCTCGGGTGGTGACAATAAACCACCGATGCTTGAAAAATATTTGTATGATTCATGGAAAAGCATAATGGAACTTTATATGATGAATAGACCACATGGTAGAATGATCCTTGCTTCCGTTGAGAAAGGTCCACTCGTCTGGCCATCAATCACAGTGGATGGTGTAACAAGATTTAAAAGAATCATCATACCTATGTGTATCTCTTTCATTATACAATTCTACCCTTTTAATAATAAGCTTAGTGATTAACCGTTTGAGGAAGCCTTTATTAAATCATCTTGTTGTGCAGAGGAGTTAGACTTCTTAACAGTTGATTGTTGTGATTCAATCACAAAGTGAGAATAAGGAATGATATTGCTATCACTGGTTATTTCAGTCTCTGAATGATTTACAACATTCGACTGTTGAGAAGACGGCATCACCTGCACAGCTTGATTTACCACATTATTATTCATATTATCATGATTGTGTACCTCAGCAAGAGCATCTGAACCATAATGAGATAAATTCGCCATGAGAGCAACTTTGGCAGAGTTGAGTTCGTCACAATCAGAGTCATATGCATCCAAATCATCAGCTTGATAAGCAGCATTATGAGTAATGACAGTCTGTGTGCTTTGACCTTCAGGAATATCTAGATCTGCCAAAAAAGCTAGTTCCTCCTCATTTAGAATTTGACCATGTGCTTGAGCTTGTACCAACAACACTTTCTCCTTAAACCACGAATCATCCCTTTTTCTCTTTGGTTTGGTGCACTGTCTGGACATGTGACCTTCCCCTTTGCAGTTGTAGCAAATAACCGTCCTCTGTTTTCCAGAATTGCTTCCACTTGCTCCTGGAGGTCCTTGAAGTACCCGCAGCAAAAGAAGTTTGTCTCCCCTGAATTGGTTGTAGTGTCACTCTTCCATTATTGATGGTAGCTTGTTGCCTAGGGTTAGACGAGTTTCTCAGCTGATTATTGGTAGTGGGATAACGGGAGGTGACAACTGCAGTCAAAAACGACATCATGTAATTGATGGCATCAATTGGTATCATCACCATGGTTACAATCTTGGGGCATCAAGTGATTGGTGGTTCGATTTGAGCTTATTTTTTCTTTCGTCAATTTTGTCGTCTTTGTATTCATACTTTTGTCATTTACATATTATATTCTTCATTAATTATGTGTCACAAACAGTTATTGTCTCATTTCAAAAACAATAAAAAAATTATCTTTCATTTTTGTTTTGTTTCGTGGTTTTCACAACAGTGTGTGGTTACATGATTTTTTGTCTTTAGCTTACTCTTTACACATAATGTGTTAAACTTTTTGTCACCACAAGTTTGTAGTTTCAGTCTCTCTTTTGTGGCTCATTTGTGCTCCTCACAGTTTTTTCAAAAGCTTACTGTGAGCTTATTAGGGTCACGGCTATTTCTTAGTTTTGCTTATTTTTTCTGGTGATAAAAGCTTCTTTTTCAAGTTTATTTCGAGTGCTTGATTTCTGGGTTTATGGTTATTGTGGTGTACACGGTTTGAGGGTTGAAACAGTTACAAACAAGGCCGATTCAAGAGTCGAAGTATCATGCATCCAAGGCGTTTGATATTTTGCCGAGCCGAACTAGTCATTCAGAAACCGAACGAGTTCATTTCTTTCAACAGCCGATCTAGACACTCTCCTTTGAAGCCGATCTAGTTTCTTCATCAAGAGCCGAACGAGTTCAACTTTCATTCAAGACCCGATCTAGTTCAACAACAAGACCCGATCTAGTCGACTTCTATAAGGACCCGATCTAGTCAAGTTTGTTAAGGAACCGATCTAGTCATCTCAACAAGAACCGAACTAGTTATTTCTTGAGCACCGATCTAGTCATTGTGCCTTCAAGAACCGATCTAGTCATTGTGCTACGGGAACCGATCTAGTCATTTTAAAGGGGAATCGATCTAGTTCAAGACAAGGGAACCGATCTAGTTTTTTTTTCAATCGGAACCGATCTAGTCATTTTTAAGGACGAACCGATCTAGCAATTTTTCAAGTACGAACCAATCAAACAAGAACAAATCCTATACGTTTTAAGCATTTTTCGGTTTTACGGTTTCGTGTGACGGTTAGTTTCGGGACATTTAACTTATACCATCGTGATCGTGAACTCGTTTCGATCAACGTGGTATATTTATTTTTAACCGACGATAACCGTACGCGTTGAAATGATCAAAAGTTCATTCGTTACATTTTTTCTAAATTTAAATCGAAGAAGACAACGAAATTAAGAGGGAAACACGTCTTTCAATTTATTATAATTCAAAATTTACACTTTTGGCCCCTCAACTTCTAAAAGGTTTTTAATTTTAACCTCTAGGTTTTAAATAGTTTACTATTAACCCTCTACTTTAAAGCAAAATTAATTAGAACCTTTAACTTTCAAACTTTTTCATTTTTAAACTTTTAATTTTTATTATTTTTCTATTTTTATTAGATTTACATTTTAGTTTTCAAATTTTTTACTTTTAGCCCTTTCGTTTTAAGAAATTTCATCGTTAGTCCTTGTAGCTCAACAATCGTTTTCAAAAGATCAAGTGCTTCAATTACAACAACGATTTCACCAACAACAATTAATCATTCTTTCACGGTTTCTTCTTGATTTTGTAAAATCCCGTAAAAGATTATTCTTTTCTCGGTTTAAATCATAGATTTGTAAAATCCCGTGAACGTTAATTGATTTCAATCCATAACAAAATCACTTAATCTAATTAAGATCCTTCATAATTTCATTTCACACATCGAATTTCAATGGAATATTTGAATTCTCATTCATAAGAGAGAGAGCTGCATCAGTTGCAACAAATTCAAGACAAGGCTAAGGAAAGTTGCATGACATCATTTTGCCTACTTCATTCACATCTCAATGTTCTTTCAATCAAGGAAGGATTCGAACGGGCATGTGTGGTACTATTTGATCAAGATAAACAGACTTTCACAGAATCGTTGTTACTAAACTTGGAACATCTAGAAAAGCAACTCGATAGAGAAGAGTTTCAAGAAATTGAATCCATAAATTCTTTTAGAGTACTCATAGAACAGTTTCAGACATTCATCAATTTTCGATACTATTTCAATGATTTTGATGGTGCAACGATACGCAAGTCCTTTCTAGAATACACTCGAACCGAGATTCAACAATTCTGTGCTACACTGATCCAACACATGGAATCCGTTAAGAAGTCTATTGATGCAAGAGCACAACACAAACGAGAATATGACAGAAGGGTGAATGATAGAGTGATGCAGTCAAAAGAGGGAAATTTTGATTCAAGTAAAGCATTAGATGCTGGTTTGGTTATTACGAAAAGCAATGTGACAGAATCAGAAAGACATGTTTCAAGCAGCAGATTCGGGAATGATACACATGTTGAGGATGCAGATATCAACTCCGTGAATGACAAAGAGCCAATGGCTGAGGTACAATTGACTGCTCAACATAATGTACTTGCTAATGCACAACAACATTCTGTGCAATCTGAAACCATTTATGACACACATCTGTTGGAAAAGGTTGATATCAATACCACTCCTAATTCAACAAATATGTGTCATAGGAGAGAAGAGATTGACCAAAATACTGAAAAATGTCAAGTTTCATGTCCTTTACTTGATCCATCATTTGATAACATGACAACTGAATTTTCAAACCAATCTCTCGAGTCTGAAAATATTTCTCTCAAAAAGACCGTTGCCCAACTTCAAAAATACTTTTCAAGAATGAAATCACATTGTGTTAACATGGAACTTAAATATCAAAATCAATCTTTAAAAGACGGGAAACATGGTTAAATTTTAAATGAAACGATCAATATCAAATTAGAACATAGTGTGGCTAAATTACTGGCAGAGAATGAGAAGTTGCATAAAGAAAATGAGCATTTAAAACAGACTTGCAAAGATCTTTACGATTCTACCAGAAAGACACGAGTTCAGACAAACAACCTTAATGACTCACTGGTTGCTCAAGTAAATAGTAAGACTATTGAAAATGCTGATTTAAAAGCTCAGATTCAGGAAAAGGTTTTTGCGAATGTAGCATTGAAAAACGAATTAAGAAAATTAAAAGGAAATAGCGTGGATACTAAGTTTGCAAAACCATCAATCTTGGGGAAACCAGTTTTACAACCACCCAGAAACCAATCAGTTGTTAGACAACCGAATGCGTTTAAATCTGAACGACCTAATTTTTTAAAACCACGGTTTGCCTCCCAAGTTGATGTGAATAACGTTTTGTCAAAACCAGTCACTCCTCATTATTTGCCTAAAGTTAGAGAATCTGTGTTTGCAAAACCCCAGCATGTGATTGCACCTGGCTCATCTAGGAATAGTTCTAAAGAATCGTATGGGTCAAATGACATGGCTCATAATTACTATCTAGAGGAAGCTAAGAAAAAGACACAAGACAAAAATAGGAATCTTAAACCTAGGGAAATGCCTTCTGCTAAAACACACAACACTCGTAATGCTTGTACACCAAAACCTAGGAGCAATAATCAAACATCTAGGAATTGGCCTGCATCTAAGAGTTGTGAGGAAACGCTAAAAGTTGTGCAAAAAGCAGATCATTCTAGGAATCCTAGTTCATTTTCAGACTTCAAACATGTTGTTTGTTCGACTTGTCAGAAATGTGTCTTTAATGCAAATCATGATGCCTGTATAACAAAATTCCTGAAAGAAGTGAATTCTCGTGCTAAGATTCAACCCAATAAGACTAGAAACAGTAACAAAGCCGTAGATCCAACGAGTCATAATCAGAAACCTGGTAGGAAGATCGTTACAGGACATAGGTTTTCTCCCAATAAGTCTTCCGCTGTGCATGAGAAAACAAACACTCCTAGATCTTGCCTTAGGTGGATACCGACGGGTAGAATTTTTAACACTGCTGGTCTTAAGTGGGTTCCAACTGGAAAGACATTCACATCTAGCACAACAACGGTTGATTGTGAACCCCCAAATGGTTCAAATGAATGTATCACTAACCCTTATAAATGCGATCAAACTCTCAATGTCAGTGCAGGTACTCTTAACTTAAGTGCAGGTACATTTTGCAATCCTGAAAAGGAAAGACTCAGAGTTTGTTTGCTGAAAAAAGTGATATATCAGAAACCAAGGGTTCCAGGAATTTATGTATGATGAACAAGGACAATGGCTGTTGATTACTTCAGATCAACACCCGTGCTTCATGATAATGGCGTCTGTAGACAACACTTCAGGCCCCGTTCCTCAAAGAAAAGAAAGGTGTACGCTTCAGTGCGCTTTATCTTCAAAAGAAGAGAAATCTTCTTATTTTCGACCATTCTCATCAACAATGATATGTTCTCACATGCTCGGATATTATTCAAGTGGATCAACGTACATTAACTTGTATTTTAGCTCACTTGGTTAATCAAAAATGGCAATCACATATGCAATTTTTAAAGGGGAGAATAGTGAGCATAATATGGTCCTAAGTTGATTTATTTTTCACAATGGTCAATATGGCTTCTGAACATAGCAGTTCAGGACCTGCACTTCATGAAATGACTCCTGCAATAATCAGTTCAGGACTCATGCCAAACCCTCCTCCTTCAACACCATTTGTACCACCTTCGAGAACTGACTAGGATTTGTTGTTTCAACCGTTGTTCAATGAATTACTCAATCCCCCACCTAGTGTTGATCACCCAGCCCCTGAATTCGTTGCTCCAATTGATGAAGTAGCATCTCCAGTACCCGCTATATCAACCGGTTCACCTTCCTCGACTATAGTTGACCAAGATGCACCATCACCAAGTATCTCTCAAACAACACCCAATACCCAACCTCCCATCATTCCTAACGATGTTGAAGAAGACAATCATGATATTAAAGTTGCACATATGGGTAATGATCCGTACTTTGGTATTCCAATTCCAGAAGTTCCTTCTGATCAATCTTCATCGTCGGATTCTATTCATACAAATCTGCCTCCTGATCACCAAATTTCTGAACACAATAACAAATGGACTAAGGATCATCCACTTAAAAATATAATCGGTGAACTCGCTAGACTAGTCTCCATAAGGCTGCAATTACATAAGCAAGCTCTTTTCTGTTACTATGATGCTTTCCTCACTTCTGTTGAACCCAAGACGTATAAAGATGCTTTGACTCAAGCTTGCTGGATCGAAGCAATGCAAGAAGAACTTAATGAGTTCGAATGTCGTGAAGTATGGGAGCTCGTACCCCGACCAGATAATGTTATGGTTATTACTTTGAAGTGGATATACAAAGTGAAACTAGACGAACTGGGAGGTATACTAAAGAAAAAAGCTTGATTAGTGGCTCATGATTACCGTTAAGAGGAGGGAATTGATTTTGAAGAGTCTTTTGCTCCGGTTGCAAGATTAGAGGCTATAAGGATTTTTCTCGCGTTTGCTGCTCATATGAACATGGTCGTCTACCAAATGGATGTGAAGACTGCGTTTCTGAATGGTAATCTGCGGGAAGAAGTTTATGTTAGCCAGCCGGATGGGTTTGTGGATAAAGATAAACCAAATCACGTGTACAAGCTTAAGAAAGCTCTTTATGGGTTGAAACAAGCTCCACGCGCGTGGTATGACATGTTGTCTTCGTTCCTGATATCCCAAGACTTCTCCAAAGGTTCAGTGGATCCCACATTGTTCATACGCAGAGACGGCAAGGAACTACTTCTGGTACAAATATATGTCGATGATATCATCTTTGCTGCATCTACACCTGAACTTTGTGACCTATTTTCTAAAATCATGTGTTCAAAATTTAAGATGTCAATGATGGGCAAAATCTCATTTTTCTTAGGACTACAGATTTCTCAAAGTCCCAGAGGCATCTTTATTAACCAGTCAAAATATGCCCTTGAATCCTTAAAGAAATACGGTTTTGACTCTTGTGACCCAGTGGATACTCCCATGGTGGAGAAATCCAAACTGGATGAGGATAAAGAAGGGAAAGCCGTTGATCCGTCACACTATCGTGGTATGATAGGCACCCTCCTTTATCTCACAGCCAGTAGACCTGACCTACAATTTGCTATATGCATGTGTGCCCGGTATCAGGCTCGGCCTACCGAAAAGCACTTAAATGCAGTAAAAAGGATCTTTCGATATCTAAAAGGAACCGTTAATCGGGGACTATGGTATCCGAAGGATTCTTCGATTGCTCTAACAGCATTTGCAGATGCGGATCATGCTGGTTGTCAAGATACACGCCGTAGCACATCTGGTAGTATGCAATTTTTGGGAGATAGACTTATCAGTTGGTCATCAAAAAGGCAGAAAAGCGCTGCGATATCCAGTACGGAAGCTGAATATATTGCTTTGTCCGGCTGTTGTGCTCAAATCCTTTGGATGAGATCACAGCTTACCGACTATGGCTTTGGTTTCAACAAAATTCCAATGTACTGTGATAACAAAAGCGCTATTGCCTTATGCTGCAACAACGTTCAACATTCCAGATCAAAGCATATAGACATCAGATTTCACTTTATCAAGGAGCATGTTGAGAATGGGGTGATCGAACTTTACTTTGTCAATACGGAGTATCAACTGGCGGACATCTTCACTAAAGCTCTTGGCCGAGAAAGAATTGAATTTCTGATCAACAAGCTGGGAATGCGGAGTTTTACGCCGGAGACTCTGAAACAATTGGCAGATGAAGTTGATGAATAGTGGTGGTACCTATTCACATATCCTGTATCATATGTATATACATAAAACCATAAAAACCAAAAAGATTTTTCATTTTTAGAAAACTTTTATAAAAACAAAATACAAAAATATAAAATCTATAAAACCAAAGAAAAAATTAAAAAATGAAAAAATATAAAAAGAGGTAATAAAGGCATGTCTTCTGAAAATCGATAACATTTACGGTCTTAGAAATGTCATTCAATAATGATACGAGGCTGTAAATGAAGTTCGAGCAGAAGTTACAAATGTTTTCAAAACATGCCAAATGGCTTGCTATTATTTCAGATAGTAACTCGGACATCATTTTAAAGGCAAGTATTCCGTCAAAAAGGAAACTTGACCTCTCAACGGGAATTTATTCTCGGGCATGGTCTACTTTATGACCATGCAAAGGCTTGTGATTACTTTGCATCACAACCCGTGCTTCCTATATTTCCATAAGTGTACGCGTCAGTGCACTTATGTGTTAAAATAAGAGAAATCTTATTTTTGTGTTTGTTGTTTTTCACAAACAAAACATTGCTTCATCAGAAAATGCTTTTTCAATGACATTCGTCTTCTCAAACAAATATCTTCTTCATAATAAAATGTGCTTAAAGGGAAAAGGCTTTTTAAACAATAACAAAATAAATTTCTTTAAGGAAAGTTAATTAAGTTTAGCTTATGTATGCCTTAATTGCTATGTGTTTAGGTGTTTAGGGACTACTTTGCAAAATTAAGTCTATAGGTATGATAGTATAAACATTAGGGACTATTTGTGCTATTTGTTTATCTTGTATATGCCTTATAAAACTTTGCTATGCAAAATAAAAGGGTATCGAAACTAGAAGGGATAAATGTGTCAAAAACAAAAATTGTTTTATATCATTCCACACAACCCGTCCTTTTACACACACAAACACACACTAAACTTAATTTTTTTTCTCCCTTTCACTCGTTCGATCGCCAACCTTCATTGCAGCATTTCGAGTTGTTTTCAAGCATAAGCAGAATCATGAACACTACAAAAGAACAGCAAAAGGAGTTGGATGATGCTCTTGTCGCACCTGACAACCGCCTCAAGATAGGGAAAAGCAATCTCCGACTGAGCTCAAATCTCAAATCCAAGGAACCTACTATTCAAGTGGTGCTAGATTCTCTCAAACTCACTCCATTCTACAATGCATTTGAGATCTCTGCTGATGTTCCTGAGATATACATGGAAGAATTCTGGGTCACTGTCACCAGACATCACTCGTCACTTCGTTTCAAGTTGGATGGCAAAAGTCACACAGTTAATGTTGACAACTTCAGAGATATGCTCAAAATTTGCCCCAAACT
>BQNB010020417.1:0-65515 GCA_026074375.1 Tanacetum coccineum | reverse complement strand
ATGAACTTGTTCCAACAAGAACCGTTACGGGTTGGCGAGTATGCATCGACTATCGTAAACTCAATGAAGCAACCGCAAAAGATCATTTTCCCTTAGCTTTTATGGATCAAATGCTAGAGAGACTAGTAGGAAATAAATATTTCTGTTTCCTCGATGGTTTTTCTGGATATTTGAAAATTCCCATCGATCCTAATGATCAAGAGAAAACAACATTCACATGTCCTTTAGGCACATACGCTTATAGGCGAATGCCTTTCGGTCTATGTAATGCTCCTGCCACATTCCAAACGTGTATGTTGGCAATCTTTCACGATATGATCGAAGAATCAGTCGAAGTATTCATGGATGATTAATATGTATTCAAAAACTCTTTCGACACATGCTTTAACAACCTTGAATTTCGAAAGGTGGTATTACCCGACTTTCCCTTTTTACCCAAAACTCTTTCGAAAGGTGGTATTACCCGACTTTCCCTTTTTACCCAAAACTCGACTTCCGGGACTCGATACTTCACAAGACTTTCCAGAACTCATTAAGACATCATAATACATCATTTTTATTATCTTCGTAGCCCTAATGATCCATGAAAACGTTCTTTATAAAGTGACGAGTGTTTTGCCAAACATCCCTTTTTGACCCGTTTCATCCAAATTACATACAGAACACCCAAGACCTTTACTCCACAACAAAACCTGGTCTCGGACATAATCAATACAATATTTATAAATTGTTTTTTGACACTTGGGGGTTCAACTTTGTCTTGAGATCGGAAACTAGTACAAAGCTCATAAACAAACATATTCCAAGTACATCCAATTCATGAGCTTCCCATCCAAGACCTTAATCAAGGGCTTACCATCCTCGCTTATAGACCTACGAAATATGGTGAATCATAATGGTAAGCGATAACGCTTAGTAAATAAAATGGTAAATAACATAACATTATACCTCATTAACATCATATTAGTGTCACATACATTCAAACATCAATCCATAAGACTTATCTTCACCATATCTTGCATAAACACATAAAAACATCATCTCGTAATAAATTATAACTTCAAATACCTTACTATTCTGCAACTAACCTAATCGCATCTTTAACTAGTTATGTCAATCTAGCTCTCATTCAACCATTATCAAGGCACACTAGGCCAACACTTTCAAAGACCATAACCATCTACACATATTACTAACAAATATCATATAACACTTAATATGAATAATTCAAGACAATAACAAATTATCACCAATTTTACTTACCTTAAATCCAATCTAATAACCAACAAGTCACCATCAATCTCCTTGCTTGCTCCTAAACCACAATTATCATAAAACATCATTTATAAATATATCTAATTACATAATGATCAGTGATGTCTAACCTGGACCAGAAACCCGAACCATTTTAGATCAATGTCACTACGGACTAGCCGGTGGACATTATGGACCCATCATAACTGCTAAAAAAGTTCTTGATTCAGGATTTTACTGGCCAACAATCATCAAAGAAGCTCATACTCTAGTTCGCCTTTGTGAAGCATGCCAAAAGACAAAAAATATATCAAAACGTAATGAGATGCCCTTAAACAACATTCAAGTATGTGAAATTTTCGACATATGGGGTATCGACTTTATGGGACCATTCTCGAAATCATATAAGTTTGAATACACTTTAGTCGCTGTTGATTACGTATCTAAATGGGCCGAAGCTCAAGCTTTACCAACCAATGATGCCCGAGTGGTAGTCAAATTTCTGAAGAAACTATTCTACCGTTTTGGAATGCCCAAAGCTCTAATCAGCGATCGAGGTACTCACTTCTGTAACAAAATAATGAAAATAACCATGAAAAGATATGGAGTTAACCACCGCTTCTCTACATCTTATCACCCTCAAACTAGTGGTCAAGTTAAAAACACGAACAGAGATCTCAAGAGAATTCTTAAAAAAAACTATTAAAGACAATCCTGTCATTTGGTCAAGAAAACTTGATGACGCTCTGTGGGCTTTTCGCACTGCCTACAAAACACCTATCGGTACTACACCATACAAACTAATATATGGAAAGAACTGCTACTTACCATTCGAAATTGAACACCGTGCATACTGGGCACTAAAAAATTGCAACCCAGATCTCATCGCTGCTGGTGAGAAAAGAATATTTCAGTTACACGAGTTAGACGAACTTAGATACCAAGCATATGAAAACTCTTGTCTATACAAGAAAAAGAACCAAAGCCCTGGCATGACAGAAATTTACGCATGAGAACAGAATTCCAAATATGTAAACAAGGTTTCTGCTATTTCACTTCAAGGTACAAATTTAAACAAAACCGAAGCTACTCTGATCTACGATGGTTAGGAACCTTATATAGTGGTAACATCAATATCCATCGGATATGTTGAACTATATGGAAAAGATGGAAAGACGTTCATAGTCAATGGCCATCGACTCAAACTATATCATGAAGAAGACAATAACTCAAGGGAGGCAGTTACTCCTTCTTCCAAAAGAATGACTCTCGAAGTACGAGTCTAGCTAATGACTCTCTTAAAAATTAAGCGCTTCTCGGGAGGCAACCCGTGCTTCACTTAAGTGTGGAGGAGTCCCTCCTCCATTTTTCTTACTAATAGCTTTTATTTATTTTATTTTTAAAATCAACAAAATAATTTTCCTTTTGTGTGCTTTTGTATGTTTACTCTTATGCAGGTAATTTAGCATGAAGATTTGGAAAAATATGAAGTATGCTCAAGATAGCCTAGCTACTATACAGCTATTCACATCTCGATAGCCAGGGGGGAAGTACCATTTTCCTTTAATTTTCCCTATTTTATCTCTATTATCAGTTATCACATTGAGGGCAATGTTCAACTTAAGTGTGGAGGGGAGCCAAATAGGAAAAATTAATCATATCCCTTCAATGTTTGCCCTGTTAAAAACTTTCCAACTGATATTTTATGAAAAAATCTAATTATATGTTTTCAAATTAAAGTAAAAAATGCTCTTAGTAAGGCAAGTCTAACCGGATTGACATTATAACTATCATACCCCAGTCCACTAAATTGTGAGAATTTTAAGCCTTTAGAATATTCAGGTATCTACTTTTGATACCTAAGATAATTGATGCGTTTAGCTTGTTCGAGGTAAGGTTTGAATACAGTCATATGTGTCTATTCCGTCGTTACGGATGTGTACGTATGGTCTTTGTCGCCTTTTCTGGAACATTGGTATTGGTTGATAATTATGTTTGAGAGAGCCGGTAATTTAGAAGCTCTAGAACTTGTGCTTAATCATCATTTACTAGATCGAAGCCTATCACATGAAATGTATCCCGCAAGTCCTTGTTCCTGCAAGCACTCCTTTTAATGCTATATTGCTGAAATATCTGAAAGTTTAATGAAGAAGCTCTGTGCCAAGCCTTAGTTACCATTTGGTAAAAAAAAGTTATATATGTGTGTTATAATAGTTCAAAGAAATAAAGGCTTATGTTCGGCGCATGAAGATTAGATCCTCTCTAGTACTAAAGTTCCGCCCTTCGGTTAGGTTTATGTGTTAAGTACAAGCCTATGGTAGCTGTCTAGATTATGTCTGTGCAAATTGAGTGTTCTTCACAAATATCATATACTAAACCCTATCCGAGTGACTGAGTGAATTTAAAATCAAACACTATTCTTGTGTGAGGTGCTATGTTATATGTCTATGCCTGAAAAGTTATCTAATATGCAAACTCTTATAAAAGAATCCAAATTTTCTCCACGTCACGACAAATGATTTTATTTTTTTCGCTTCCATTTCTTAAGGGCAAGCAATAAGCTAAGTGTGGAGGGATTTTATAACGCCCAAATTATACATGTTTCTTTGGTGTTATTTATGTATATTTGATCATTTCTCGTGAACTTTTGGTACTTAATTAGCTTGAATTGCTTATAGGTTCACTTGAAGACACTACAGGCCCAAGCTCAAGAATCTATACACTTTGGGAGGCGAATACAAGAAAAGAAATATTTCTAGCTAAAGTTCATAAAGTCCGCCACACTTATAACATTGTGCGCCACACTTTCTCTTTGAAGCCAAGACCGCCGCACTTTTTCCTTAAAACCGCCGCACTTATTTGTAAGTGCGTTGCACTTCCAGTAAAAGCCATTAAATGCTATCGCATTAACACCCAAAGTCCGCCGCACTTTTTCCTAAGTTCGCCGCACTTTGCACCCAAACTTGCCTATAAATTAAGGACGAATTTTCATCCTCAAAGCACTCATCCTTACTATCCATATCATTCCACAAACCATCTCCACACACATACTTCCCTTTCACCAAGAAACACCTCTATCTTTGAAGGAAAAGATCTAACGACCAAGAACGAAGACGATTTTCTTACTTAGTTATTGAAATAATGGAAGTTTATGTAAAGTGTAACTTTGTGATGAAACTACTTTAGCCATGAGAGGCTAAATCTCTCATGACTGCTCGATGAAGTTACGATAATGAATAAGTGTTTGGTATGATCTTGATCGCTTTAATCTTAAGCTTATGTTGCAAACCTGTTATATCTTACTATTTTTGCTTATCAACTTAGATTATATAATCATATCGGTAGTAGGGTCGAAAGACCCGTTAGATCTATGTGGTTTTAAAAGATTGTCCTATGGTCTTAACTTTGTTGCCGAGAAATCCAGCTTTTTTCCTATATGATAAACAAAATAAGCTTTGATATAATAATAACTAGATTATTTGAGTGACACATTTGGTCTAGTTAACTAAATATAAGTCTTAAGTTAACCAAGTTAGTTTGTGAAAACGTTTTCTAATGAGAAATCATTTTTATAAATTAAAGTCCCATCTTCAAGGTCAAATAATTTTCAACACTTATAAGTTATTTTTCAACTATCCGAGTAGTCATACTTTTATCACTGTAAAAATGACAAAAATTATTTTCCGAAAAATTGTTAAAGGTCAATTTTCTTTCTGTTATTTGAACACATACTCTAATCCCTGTGGACGGCCTGTCTTAACCTTAAAAAGATTATACTACATACGTGTGTTATACTTTTACCTGTGTGTTTTCATATAATTATCCGGTATTTCCAGTCTTATAAATTTAAAGCTTTTGAAACACCATCAATCCGTAAGAAAATGAACACAGGAGGAAGTGTCGAAAGTGAAACGGTATCCTAACGCGAGTCTAACATAATGACCTCAATAATGAAAACAAAAATGTTTGTCAGAGACAACCCTTATGTATCCTTTCCTTTTATTTTATGGGTCTGTTAATACAAATAATTCCTAAAAACGTTATTTATATTTTTCGAACCCTCTACGTTTTGAAGATGACAAAATGTAAAAAAGTCTACGATAAAATTAAACGTTTACGTGTTATTAATCGTTTTCTATTTCGACATAAATCACTTAAGGTATGGATAAACAAATCATTAAACATGATTAGTGATCAAGAAAATTATTTTTCTTCTTAACCATTACATTTCTACAAAAATATTTTTACAAAATTAGTTTTATTATTAAAAATAATTTTTTATTTAAATATAAAAGTTTGAATTCAGTTTTCCCCCCAAAACAGAAAACATCATACCAGTTTCAACCTTCCTCACAAAAAGACAAAAAAATGAAGCGTTAGTCTAGTGGCGGCCTCCTAAGTGGCTAGACGACCCCCAAATATATCTAGGACCGCTGGGACTTTTGCCCGATGTAACCGTTGGATCTCCCTGTCTATAAATACTACACTCCTTCCTGCAGAAAAACATTCCTCTTGCACGAATTTTTTCAGTTCTCTTTCTCTCACTAAATATCTTGATCACTAACATAGTTTAATCTTGTTTTTAGTGAACCAGTCTCATCTTCTTCATTCTTCATTCTTCTATCAAGTGCAAGAGAAGAACATTCGTATTCGCCAAGAAACGAAGTGTTATAGATTAGTGATTTCTCCTCTCTTCTTCTAAGATCCAAATCTCTATTTTGATTATCTTGTATGATTGTGTAAATCGGATAGTGTATAAATCCAATAGAGTAGATCTTGTTATTGGGTAGTGTTTGTGAAGTGGAAAATTAGTTCTAGGATTAGGACTCGACATTTAGCATAGTGTCAGAAAATAACGTAAGCGACGTGTAAACGGTTTTCTCCTCTTAATGAGAGCTTGTTAACATAGTGAAATCTCGAGTCGGATACTCGGGGAGTGAAGTAGGGAGAAAATGAGCTTCGTAGCCGAACCACTATAAATCTTGATGTCTTGGTTTGATCGTTCTTTACCTTATCTCTTTATATTGTTTATGTTTCTCATTTATTGTTTGTATAGTTATTACAAGTAGATAGTTATCTTGATTGGTTCATATTGTTTATTGATTGAACATATACTCGAATCTAACAATTTTAAGAGTAAAATTTTAAAACGCCAATTAACAAGTAAACTATTCAACCTCCCTTCTAGTTTCCTACAATTGGTACCAGAACAAAGTCACTCAAGATCTTTTAAATATATTGTATTTTAAAGCTTGGATCGATCTATGGATTCCAACAAATATCTAGAAGGGCAATCTATGCAAAGACCACCACTTTTTGAAAGTGATAGTTTTATTTATTGGAAAAATAGATTCGAGACATATGTTAAATCAAAAGATCTAGATCTTTGGCATGTTATTACAAATGGTGATTTTCAACCTATTATTCAAAATTCGGAAACCAAACTTGATGAGGTTGTCCCTTTTGAAAAACAAACTGATGATCTTAAAAGAAGGCTTGCGAAAAATAATGAAGCCAAAATGGTTATTTACAATGCTTTGCCTAGAAAATAATATAAACCACATGTGTAATAAGGCAAAAGAAATTTGAAAAACTTTGTTAATCACCCATCAAGGTAATAGCCAAGTCAAAGACAATAAGATCGACCTTTTGGTTCAACAATATGAACAATTCGTCATTTCCGAAGACGAATCTATAGATAGTGCTTTTGCTAGATTTAATACTATTATTACTAGTCTTAAAGCTCTTGATGAAGGTTACTCTAGTAAGAACTACGTAAGGAAGTTTCTTAGGGCTCTACATCCTAAATGGAGAGCAAAGGTCACGGCGATTGAAGAGTCAAAAGACTTAACATCACTATCTCTTGATGAGCTCATTGGAAACCTCAAAGTCCATGAGATGATCATCAAGAAAGATTCTGAAATAGTCAAAGCAAAAGTTGAAAGGAAATCTCTTGCTTTAAAGGCTAAGAAAGAATCTAGTGATGAAGAGTGTTCGACTTCCGGTAGTGAAGACGAAGAGTACGCCATGGCGGTAAGAGACTTCAAGAAGTTCTTTAAGAGAAGAGGTAGATTCGTGAGACAACCTCGGAATGACAAAAAGACCTTTCAAAGAAGCCGAGACGACAAAAACGGCAAAAGTGAAAGGAAGTGCTTTAGATGCGGAGATCCAAATCATCTTATTGGAGAATGTCCAAAGCCACCGAGAGACAAGAACCAAAGAGCATTTGTTGGAGGTTCTTGGAGTGATAGCGATGAAGAAGATGATGAAAAGATCCAAGATGAGACATGTCTTGTAGCTCAAGCACCAAATGAGGTATGTTCCGAATCTTCTTACTTTAGTGATGAAAACTTATCAATTGATGATTTAGCTTTAGACAATGAATATGATAAAATGTGCAAAATGAGTTTAATGATAATCACTAAGAACAAAAGGTTAAAAGCTATTAAAAATAGTCTAGAAAATGAGCTTAGAGAATTAAAATATAGATTATCCACACTCGAGAAAAACAAGGGAGTTGATCTCGATTGTGCAAAGTGTCATACACTTAAAATTGAAAATGAAAAGCTCAAAGAAGAATCTACTAGATTAAACAAATTTGAAAAGAGTACACATTGCTTGAATGAAATGTTATTTAATCAAAAACCCTCCGGTGATAAATTAGGTTTAGGGTTTAATTCATTTGAAGCATCATCTAGTGGAACTAAGGAAATAAAATTTGTGAAAGCTCAGAAAAAGACGTGTTCTGATGGAGGTCCCATAATTATAGGCGGCCCCCTTAATGATCCGGCGGCCCCCAAAATAAATATGGGACCGCCCCCAGTTACACCTGGATCTGAGAAAACTGTGACTTTTCAAAAATCCATTTTGGGTCCTAGACCAAAACACATAATTGTAAAGAAAGTCAAAGTTCCCGTTGCTAGTGACAATGAAGTTAAACAATTCTATAAGCCATTGTCAAAACCCGAAGTTGGATTTTTGAAACCTAATTTTAGATCTAAAACTTCACCTCCTAGAAGAGTCAATAATAATTATTCTCGTCCTAAAACACCACAACCTAAAAGACATGTTGGTCGACAAAACCAACCCCATGGATTTCCTGTAACTTGGAACAACTTTCCACATCAAAGTTACATGCCATGGGAAATGTGTCTTCCATTCTCACATCCCAAACAATTGCATCAAATGCAAGGGATGTTTGGCACTAACAACTTTGGACCCATGAGATATTGGGGACCAAATGTTTGAGTTATTGTCTTATATAAATAGATATGCCTTGGAGTCGATTTGGAGCCCGACGAATGGATCAAGGATAGCGGATGTTCCAAACATATGACGGGCAACCGAAAGCTCTTCTCCACTTACAAGGCATACAATGGAGGTAACGTTATTTTTGGTAGTAATCTTCGCGGTAACATCATTGGCAAAGGTACGATTTCTAATGACTCTCTTAAAATAGATAATGTAGAACATGTTGATAATCTAGGATTCAACTTGCTAAGTATAGGACAAATATGTGATAATAAGTGTAGAGTAACTTTTTCTAAACATGATAGTAAAATCACTAAGGACGGTAAAGTGATAGGTAGAGGTATTAAGAAGAAATGCTTATATGTGATGAAATTAGGAAATAAGCCTAAGGATCAAATTTGTCTAGCAACGATTGATGATAGTTCCACTTTGTGGCATAGGAGATTAGGTCACGCAAATATGCGTCTCATTCAATCGTTAGCTTCTAAGGAATTAGTTAGGAACCTACCTAAGCTTAAGTTTGATCAACATTTTTGTGATGCTTGCAAAATTGGAAAACAAGCTCACGCTAGTCACAAAGCTAAGAATGTAGTCTCAACGACTAAATGCTTAGAACTTCTCCATATGGATCTTTTTGGTCCATCCGCCGTACGGAGCTACGGAGGAAATCGTTACACCCTAGTCATAGTAGATGACTACTCTAGGTATACTTGGACTAGATTTCTTAAGAATAAAACCGAAGCTTTCGATCAATTCGAAATATTTAGTAAGAAAATCCAAAATCAATTAGGATGTACAATAGTGTCAATAAGAACCGACCACGGTAGAGAATTTGATAATGAAGTGCAATTTGGAGAGTTTTGTAATGCCAATGGTATTACTCACAACTTCTCGGCTCCACGCACTCCTCAATCAAATGGCGTGGTTGAAAGGAAAAATAGGACACTTCAAGAAATGAGTAGAACAATGTTGAACGAGCAATCGTTACCACAAAAGTTTTGGTGTAACGCCGTAGATACTTCAACATATATTCTCAACCGAATCCTAATTAGAACCATCCTAGGAAAAACACCTTATGAAATCTTGAGAGGTAGGAAACCTACTCTTGACTATTTTAGAGTGTTTGGAAGCAAGTGCTTCATTCTAAACACTAAAGACTACCTTACCAAGTTTGACCCAAAGTCTTACGAAGGTGTCTTTCTAGGTTACTCCCAAAATAGTAAAGCCTATATCATTCTTAATAAACACACTAGGAAAATCTTTAGTTTTTCATTGTTCTTCTTAATACTATTGTGTAGATTCCGCATATACAATTAGTATTCATAGTCAGTGTTTCTATATAGTCAATCTGTATTTATACAAGTTGGCTATCACCCTTAGCAGGCTGCAAAGATCTGTTTAGTTTGGGACTCACAAGTGGTATCAGAGCCTGTGAGAAATTCTGAGTAAGAAGAACAAAAACCAGTTATAAATCTCTAATTTAAAAAAACTAATCATGTCTGGTTCACAAGATGAAATTCCACCACCACCACCACCACCACCACCATCATCACAAACACCAACACAAAGAAACTCCTAATACTGTTTCAACCATCAAACTTCTTATTCTCAAAAAGGGAGAATATGATATATGGGCCATGAAAATGGAACATTATTTGGCCCATACAGACTATCCAATCTGGGAAGTTATACAAAATGGGAATGGACTTGTATCAATCACCACAGATACACAAGGTCAAATCAAGGTTCCGCCTCTAAGGACTGCAGAAGAGATCTTAGCCAGAGAAGAGAAGAAAAGCCCCTGACCACTTTGCTTATGCTTTACCAGAAAGATCATCTGCAATTTTCTAAAATAATGATGCAAAAGAGAGTGGGAAGCATCAAATCTAGATTGGTGAAATGATGAGTCAAAGAAGATGTAGAGTATATTCTTAAAGCAACAGTTTGAAGTTCTTTTTAACAAACTCAGAAGGACTGCATAAAGGGTATGACAGATTCCAAAGTCTTCTGAGTCAATTAGAGATTCATGGGGCAGGTGTATTTACTGAGGATGCAAATCAGAAATTCCTTAGATCTCTACCTTCTGCCTGGTCTCAAGTTTCCTTAATCATGAGGACCAAGCCAGGAGTAGACAGTCTTAGCTTTGATGATCTGTATAATAATCTAAGAGTCTTTGAGAATGATGTAAAAGGCTCTACTGCATCATCCTCAAGCACGCAAAATGTGGCATTTGTCTCTGAGAACACCATCAGTACTAATGATGTTAGTACCGCTTATGTGTTGTATGTCCTTCTGGTATAAATTTACATATGAACAAACGTCATTTTGATTTTTTCATAACTCCTTACTTGCAAATCAATCTAGTTGCCCTCAATTGGATCATGAGGACTTGGAACAGCTTGATGAATTTGACTTAGAAGAAATGGACTTGAAATGGCAGGTGGCCATGATTTCGATGAGAATGAAAAAGTTCTACAAAAAGACTGGTAGAAAGCTACAATTTGATGCAAAGAACCAGTTGGTTTTGATAAAACCAAAGTCGAGTGCTACAATTGCCACAAGACAGGCCATTTTGCTAGAGAGTGTAGAACCAAGGGAAATCAAGATAGTAGGAGGAGAGATGCTTGGAACTCTGGAAATAAGGATAAAGAGAATGAAGAAGATCTGGTAAGCAGGAGGACTCTAAAGCATTGGTGACATTCATGATGGAGAAGTGTAGATTGGACCAGTCACTCAGAAGAAGAAGAAGATTATGCTTTGATGGCTTGCATCAGATATGGCTCAGACACAGTAGGTACTTCCTGTCAATGATTGTTAAAGAGTCTTATGCTAAACTTAAAAAAACTGTTATGATGCTCAAAGAGAACAACTTAGTAATGCAGCATAGAAATTAAAGGCATATACTCAAGTCTAAAGAAAAGTTGAAGCAAATTTAGTTGCACTCAACATGGTCAACTTTGGTATGAGGAAAGATAAAAGTTTATGAAAATAGACTTAGATGATAAAACTGATGTCTTACATACCATAGGAATGGTTGGCAGAAACTCAAAAAGAAAGAAGATTTAAAAGCTAAGTAAAAAATGGCATAAAACTCTCTAAAAATCTTGGTAACTGCTAAGACCTAATGATGCTAATTGACTAAATTTGGATTGGTATGGGGATCACAGATATGATGGCATTTTGAGTTATGAAAATAAAGTTTTACAAAGTGTATTTATGAATAAGGAAAGTGAGTTATAAAAACAACATGTGTATGATAGGTTTGTTATAGCTGAAAGGAATGCATTGCTGTAACCTCCACCCATGACAGGGAATAATGCCATCTGGACCTGATGTAGAAATAGATTACTCTTAATTTACATATGGTCCAAAACAGTCTCAACCTAGTAAATCTAAAACCCAAACCAGTGACTTTAATACTTGTGAATCAGATTGTAGTGTTGAAACACATGAATCTTTGCCTGAACCAACTGTAAATGAACCCAAAGTAGTAAATCAACCTAAGGTTTGGTCTGATGCTCCTATCATTGAGGAGTATGAATCAGATAGTAAAGATGAGCATGTGTCACTACAAACAGAAGAACAGGAAACACCTAGTTTTGCTAACCAGCAAGTAAAATCTCCTAGGGAAACTGTTAAGAATCAATTCACACATAGTAAAAATCCTACAGTTGACAAGAAAGGGTTGGGGTATGGGTTTACTGCAAGAGCATGTTTTGTATGTGGAAGTCTTAGTCATTTTATCAGAGATTGTGATTTCCATGAAAAGTGGATGGCTAAACAAGCTAAGTTAAATAATAGGATGAAAAGGAATTCTAGTCAAAGGAAGAAAAGGCCAATTTGGAACAATGTGCAAAGAGTGAATCGTATGAACCAATTTGTTCCTACAGCAGTACTAACTAGAACTGGCAAAATTCTAGTTAATACTGCTAGAGCTAGCGGTACTAACAATGTTAGTACTGCTAGGCATAATTTTAACAGACATGCAGTACCAACTAATGTTGCTATGAAAGTTAATACTGTTAAGCCTATTGTGAATAGAGTTAGACCAGCAACTGTTTTCTATAAAACTCATTCACCATTTTCAAGGCCTTTTAATAACACAACAACACTTAGGACAAATTTTACAAAACAAAAGGTTAATACTGCTGAGGTAAATGCAGTTAGTGCTGTTGGGGGAAAAAGGGAAACTGCTGTTAAGCCCTCAGCAGGTTGTAATTGGAGACAACAAAGACACCACTGGCACAAAGTCTCCAAATACAATGGTGGATCAAGTCTTAGAAATTGTTTCACTTTCAAAGATCCACTAGGCAGACTCAAGCCCAAACAGGCTTGGGTCCCTAAGAGAAACTAATCTCTTTTCTTTGATGTGCAGGATTATCCACACAGAACTTTACAGAACAAAGGGATAGTTGATAGTGGATGTTCCAGGCACATGAACTGGAAAACAAGGCCTACCTTGCTGAATATCAAGACCTTTAATGGGTGGCCCTGTTGCTTTTGGAGGAAGTAAAGGTACATAACTGCGTAAGGTAAATAAAATAACAGGAAAGTTAGATTTTGAGGATGTGTGCTTTGTTGAAAGAACTTTAAGCATTTCAATCTCTTTTCTGTGTCACCGATATGTGACAGAAGAACAAAGTTCTTTTCATGTCTTGAATGTCTTATTTTGTCTCTCTGAATTTAAGTTACTGATGCAATCAAGTTACTTAGAATCCCTAGACAAAACATATGTACAATTTCAATTTAGAGAACATTGTTCCTTCAGGAGGTTTTGGCTTGTTTAATTGCAAGCCACAATTTGTTGGAATCTAACAATGGCATAGGAGGTTGGGTCATGTTAACTTTAAAAACTTAAACAAACTTGTGAAGGGAAACCTTGTACGAGGTTTACCTTCAAAGATTTTTCAAAATGACCACACTTGTGTTGCTTGTCAGAAAGGAAAGCAACACAAGGCCTCCTGTAAGGCCAAATCAGTGAGCTCTATTAGTCACTCCTTACAGCTTCTTCATATGGATTTGTTTGGACCTACATCTGTAAGGAGCTTAAACCATAAGACTTATTGCCTAGTTATCACTGATGATTTTATCAGGTTTAGTTGGGTGTTCTTCTTAAGAACTAAGGATGAAACTAGTGGAATCCTTAAGGACTTTATAAGACAAATAGAGAACCAATTAAATCAAAAAGTTAAAACTATTAGATGTGATAATGGTACAGAATTTAAGAACAGGGATTTTATTGAATTCTGTGGGTCAAAAGGGATCAAGAGGGAGTAATAGTAATGCCAGAACTCCACAACAAAATGGAGTTGCTGAAAGAAAGAACAGGACCCTTATTGAGGCTGCTAGGACTATGCTAGCAGATTCATTTTTACCTAACACTTTTTGGGCTGAAGCAGTTAGTACTGCTTGTTATGTTCTTAATAGGGTATTAGTGACCAAGCCTCATAATAAGACACCTTATGAACTTGTAACTGGTAAAATACCAATCATAAGCTACATAAGACCTTTTGGGTGCCATGTGACCATCTTGAATACCATTGACCATCTGGGCAAGTTTGATGGGAAATCAGATGAAGGGTTTTTAGTTGGGTATTCTCTACAAAGCAAGGCTTTTAGGGTATACAATTTAGAAACCAAGAGAGTTGAGGAAAACCTGCACATAACCTTTTTAGAGAAAATAACCCATTGTTGAAGGAAGACCAACTTGGCTGTTTTTGATCTGATTTTTAACTGATTCAATGAATTATCAACATGTGAGATCAGAGAATCAAGCTAACAAACATGCAGGTCCACAAGAAGCTAATCAAAATACAGGTACAGAAGATATGTTTGATGTAGGTGATTCTAAAAAGGAAGCTGAATCTGCTCAGGACTTCTTTGTACTGCCAATATGGTCTTCTTATTCTTCAACAGTCAAGAGGTCAATAGCAAAGGATGCAGGTGAAGCACCTACAACATCTGATTTAAAGATAGCTGAGAAGCCAGTAGATAAGGAGGATCAAGTCTTTTTGGATGAACTTGAACGACTTAAGAGGCAAGAACAGGATGCTAATGATGCAGTTGAAGCTCTCAGGAAGGAGTTTTCCTAAGAAACTAAGGATTTGCTTTTACAAGTAGGAGCTGCTAAAACTAGCAGTACTAACATAGTTAATACTGCTAGTTATACAGTTAGTAATGTCAGTCCTTTGGGGATATCCTTCTTGATCCAAACCAATCCTGACCAAGATGACTCCGAAATACCTGCACTTGAGGACATTTCTAAAAATATACGGATGGTATATTTTAACAAATTCAATTCTTATGATGATGAGGTCGCAGTGCTGACTTCACAAATTTAGAAAAACTATTGTGAATTGTCAGTCTTTTCCCACATCAAGGCGCTCGCTAACCTATTCATCCTTTCAATCTAATTCTTGGAGATCACAATCAGCGGTTCACAAGAAGTAAGTGACTAAAAAGTTCTAGAGGCCCCTGATTTTGTAGTTATATTCAATAACAAGGAGAAATATATCATAAGGACTTCCAGCATTGTTTATTTGCTTGTTTCTTGTCTCAAAATGAACCTAAGAAAATCTCTGAAGCACTTGAAGATGAAAGTTGGGTTGATGCTATGCAGGAAGAACTGCTATAATTCAAGATTCAGAAAGTTTGGATTCTTGTAGATTTGCCTTATGGGAAGAAGGCAATTGGAACAAAATGGGTTTACAGAAACAAGAAGGATGAGAGAGGAGTTGTGGTTAGGAATAAGGCAAGGTTAGTTGCTCAAGGACATAGGCAAGAGGAAGGGATAGATTATGATGAGGTTTTTGCTCCTGTGGCCAGAATTGAAGCCATTAGGATCTTTTTAGCCTTTGCCTCTTACATGGGATTCATAGTCTATCAAATGGATGTGAAAAGTGCTTTCCTTTATGGAAAAATTGATGAGGAGGTCTATGTGTCTCAACCACCAGGTTTTATAGATCCTAAATATCCTACGAAGGTCTACAAAGTAGTAAAAGCTCTCTATGGTTTACACCAAGCTCCCAGAGCCTGGTATGCTACTTTATCTACTTTCTTGTTAAAGCATGGATACAGAAGAGGAACTATTGACAAGACTCTTTTCATTAAGAAGGACAAACATGATATCATATTAGTACAAGTTATGTGGGATGATATCATATTTGGTTCTACAAAGATATCTTGTGTGATAAAATTTGAGGCATTAATGAAGAGTAATTTCAGATGAGTTCTATGGGGGAGAGCTCACTTTCTTTTCACTTGATTACAAGTCAAAAGAAAGAAGATGTTTCTTTATAAGTCAGGATAAGTATGTTGCAGAATCCTGAGAAGTTTGACTTTGTTAGTGTTAGACTGCTGTAAACAATTGAGACCAAGAAGCCTTTAGTCAGGTGAGGAAAGCCAGTGATGTGGATGTAATCTTTATAGATCCATGATTGGTTCTTTATTTACTGACTGCTTCTAGGCCTGATATTATGTTTGCAAAAGCAGTGAAAAAGGAAGTGCTGAAGTTAGTACTACTGGTGCAAAGAAAGGTACTGCTAGTGAAGAAGTTCCAATAGTTAGTACTGCTGAGGTAAATCTTAGTACTGCTAGAGGAACTATTACTTATACATGAAGGAGTGCAGAGAAAAGGTCAAGACAAGACACGGGAAAAGCAATAATGATAGAGTCTAAGCCCAAGAAGTAGTCTAAGAAAGAGCTTGAACAAGAAAGATTAAGTTTTGCTGAAGCCATCAGACTTGAAGAGCAAATGAATGAAGAACAAAGGGCTCAGATTGCAAGAGATGAAGAAATAGCCAGACAGTGGGATGAAGAGGAAATACAAAGAGGTATGGCTGAAGCTAAAACATCTAAGAAGATAGATTGGAATGATCCTTCAATTATAAGGTATCATACTCTAAAGATGAAACCAAAGACAGTTGCCCAAGCAAGGAAAAATATGATAAAATACTTGAAGAATTAGGGGAACTACAAGATCAGGGACTTCAAGGGAATGTCTTACAATGAGATTAGGCCAATCTTTGAGAAGGTTTAGGATTTTAATCAAAATATTGAGTCTATGGATTCAGAGCATGGAACTAAAAAAATGAAGTCTCCTGAAAAGATGAAGTCTCCTGAAAAGATTGAAGAAGAAGATGTTGATACACAAGAAGAAATGAAAGAAGTTGTTAAAGAATCTGGAGCAAAGAGAAAGAAATATATTCCAAGAAAAAGCACAAGGAAGAGACAAAAGATAGAGGAAGATGCTGAGAAGGAAGAACTCAAAGGATTTTTGGATATAATACCAAGAGAAGAGGTTCCTATGGAGGTTGAATCTCTATCTACAAAGTTTCCGATTGAGGATTGGAAGACTTGTGCTTTGACAGAGAATTTCATGTATTATCAAATCTTCAGAGGAGATGGCAGTTCCAAGAACTACAAGGTTTTGAGTGAGATGCTTAAAGATTTTGATAGACAGGATGTAGAGGAATTGTACAGACTAGTCAAGGAAAGGTATAGTACTTCAAGACCAGAAGGGTATGATCTGATGCTTTGGGGAGATTTACATACCTTATTTGAGCCTGATGAAGAAGATGAACTATGGAAGAATCAGCATGAATATAATGTGATTAGTTGGAGTTTATATGATTTTTGTGGTATTCACATTTTACTGATGCAGAATGGTATAGCCATACATATGCTGACAGAGAAGAAATACCCTCTAAGTCAAGAGATGATTTCCAAGATGTTGAAAAAGAAATTGGAGGTTGATCATGAGAGTTCACAGGCGTTTGAACTTCTAAGGTTTATAAGATCTCAAGTGCAGAAGTAGAAGAAATGTTTGAAAGAATCATCAGCAAAGGAAGAAGACTAGAAGATTTAATTCAGAAGAAACTTGATGATTTGAAGGACAATCACAAGTTTAGGGGAGGATTGTTAGGAATAAATCTTCACAAGACTTAATACTGCCAAGGTATAACTAACAGTACTAATGGAGTTAGTACTGCTAGTACAAACTTAGTACTGCTGGTGTTAGTTAATACTGCTAGGAGAAAGAGTTAATACTGCTGATGGTCAAAGCTGCTGACTTGGAGATAAGTATGCATGGAGATTATTATGGGATGCTGGTAACTGATCCTAAAAGATAGGTAGTTATCTTTGTAAAGGACTCCTTGTGTTCTATAAAAGGAGATCCTAGGTTTAGGATATACATATACTTAGACGAATACTTTTAGAAAAAGATTGTGATAGCTTCAAGGTTGTAACCTCAGTACTACAAGAGTACTTGTATTATTATTCTAATAATATTGAAGCAGTTTGTTATTACTTCATTGTTCATTGTTTGTTTGGTTATTAATGTTCTATTGATAAACACCTCTAGAGTATCAAAGTGTAGATTCCGCATACACTTTGGTATACATACAAAGTCTCAACCATTGTTATTTTGGATTCATTCAAGGTAACAAACACTTTACTATGTAAAGAATCGATCAAGGCGTGGGATCAACAATGTGAATGTCAACTCATGATGCCCTGCAACATCCCTGCTCTGTGTCAGATGAAGATTTGCCAGCTACGCTGATCCGTAGTCATCTTCAATGTATCTAAGAGGGCAACATATCCAAATAAATAATGTTAGCAAATACATGATTATTCTATATGTAAACATATAAACCGTGGACTATGAACTTACTTCTTCCTTTTGTTTTTATCCTTATGGTCATAAGCTTTGCAACCATCTCGTTTGTTAGATGGACCACACACTTCGTCTGTATTAGAGTCTTCCAGCTCAGATCTAAAACAATGCAACATATAAAACTTGTTAGTGTTTTTTTTTGATAATTCAGGGCTGTGAGTAGTCAAAGGATTTACTAACCTTTTCTTTTTTTCTTCTCAGCACCTTTGGATGGAGTAGACATAGATGGGGGCTTCGACAACCTTTTAAATGAAAGGGAGGGATTGGCAGCAATCGCGTCCACGATGCTAGAGCTTGTACCTTCTTCTATCAAGGCTGATGGATTGACTTTCCAACAGGTAAAGCTTTTAAACGTACCATACTTATAGTAAGTATGGGATTTGAGCTCCAACACCTGGGTCGTGCCAATGAGGTTTATTATAGCCGGGGGTAAACCTGAATCATCATCTACAGACTGTAGATAGAGTTTAGTGTCAAAGCTTGAAAAAGGTTGGAATAAAGGGCATAAACAGACCTTGTCCACCGTTTCTAAAAGGGTTTCAGCTGAGCAATAAAGCAGCTCTATTGCGGGTTCATTGAACAGTACAATGACAACATGTGCAGTATCGTCAGCAACACCAAGTTTAAACCTGTACCTACAAAGGGAGTGCCACACAACAAAGGTGAAGAATAGTATACATTGCAATGTGATTCACTTGGTTCTAATGAAATTTACATGCTTACCTTAAAACAGGATACTCAATGGTCTTGTTATATGCTTCACAGAAGAATTTTCCACATTTTTTCACATCTCGCTATATAATCTCAATAGGCTCTTTGACAAAACACAGATTTTCATCAATCTCGATCTCCTCCAAAGGCACTTGAACATCTGGCTCAGCCAAGCACTTCTTGAGGTTTGACACATGAAATGTGTCGTGGATACAACTCAACTCCTGGGGTAACTTCAGCCAATAAGCTACCGGTCTAACACACTTTACTATTTCAAACGGTCCCACATACCGTGGTTCCAGCTTCCCTTTCTTACCAAATCGTATCACCCCCTTCCATGGAGATACCTTAAGTAACACTCGGTCTCCAACTTTGAATTCAAGAGGCTTACGCCTCTTATTAGCATAGCTTTTCTGGCGACTCATTGCCGTTTTCAACCTTTCCTTAATATGAATAATCTTTTCTATCGTTTCTTGCACAATTTCTGGTCTAATAAGCTGACTTTCTCCCACTTGAGTTCATATCACAGGGAATCTACATTTCCGCCCGTATAGAGCCTCAAATGGTGCACACTTAACGCTCGAGTGGTAACTGTTATCATAAGAAAACTCAACCAACGAAAGATGAGTATCCCAACTGCCACCAAAATCTATAACACAAGCTCAAAGCATATCCTCCAGCGTCTGAATAGTACGCTCACTCTGACCGTCGGTCTCTTTAGGCGTCGGCTAAGCCTGTGTAATGTGAGTTTTGTACCTAACGCCTTCTGAAGAGCTTGCAATCGACCATCACAGTCTGAGATGATTGACACCGGTACGCCATGTCTTGCCACAATATCGTTGATATAAATCCTTGCTACCTTCTCTGTTTTGTAATCTTTACGAATATGTAAGAAGTGAGCCGACTTGGTCAATCTATCCACAATGACCCAAATCGCATCATACCCAACGCTGCTTCTAGGCAACTTTGTGACTAAGTCCATTGTTATCTTCTCCCATTTCCACTCAGGGATTTCTGGTTGCTGAAGTAATCCTGAGGGTTTTTGATGTTCGGCTTTAATCTTAGCGCACGTAAGACACCTGCTAACGCTTATCAGCAGAGTCTTCTCTTCATACAGGCCACCTATTACAAGTCTCTCAGATCATTTAGTACATCTTATCTGCACCTGGATGTATTGGAATATCTAGAAGTTGAGCTTCATCCTATTGATCAGTTTCCTTACACCTAACTAATAGATCCAGATACGATCGAAAGTAGTAAATTTTTTTCCCCACCCACCATCATCTCGTTATCGCCTCAAAATATGTTTCTTAAATCCTCTTAGCCATTCAGTGGGTCTTTTGAGATCTTGGAAGCCTTTGCCCTGTGCTTCAAAAAATCTTAGTCTTAAGTTAGAATGGATAGTAATACTCATATATTATACTCGCCTTGTCTTGAGCCTTTCTTATCTACTCAATGCATCTGCCACCACATTTGCCTTGCCGGAGTATTAAATATCAACCCCCACTAACTACCCATACCACACCCACCCTCCATATTCTCCACAAAACCACAAACATTACACTCATTAAATTTCCAAAACATTACTATAACTCAACCACATAACTACCCACCATCACAATACACCTCAAAACATCTCTCCCCCCTCCCCCAACAATTATATTTATACCCCTCTTTCCCTCTCTTCTCTCCACTCCTCCCCCCCTACAACCATATCCTCATCACCTCAAACAAATCCCCCTCAACCCAACCCAATACCAACAACCAATTATTTAAAATCCATCACAAATACCCCAACGTCTATTTTACCCATTTTCTTTACTCCCACTCTCCAATCACTCCAACATTCCATAAATCCCTTTACACTCCCAACCTACAATCCTACACCCCCCCCCCACATACTTCCTATCCAAATACCTACCCCCCTGTTTGTCCCCCTCGTTCAATTCCGGACCCCCCCTCAAACGTAGTGGTGGTGTACACTCCACACCAACCACTACTTTCCCCATACAACACACCCCCCGCCCCCCCCCCCCTCCACTCATATCCCCCCACCCACCCCCATACTCCCTGTCTTTCAGTCAGGACCCGCAATTATATCCAAGCGAATCTCCCCCCAGTTCTTGCTGACTCAACCTTGCTAGGATACACGTGGGATACCGTCACGGCTTCTGAGCCACATCGTCCTTGGAATTGGTAATTTTTCAACCAAAATTCGCACTTTGAAAATTTGGCATATAACTTCTCCTTCTTGAGTAAGTCTAGAATCATCTTCAGGTGGAATTCATGCTCTTCTTCTGACTTTGAGTAGATTAAGATGTCGTCAATGAACACAACTACCAATTTGTCCAAATTACGGTTTGCAAAGGAATTCATTAGTCATAAATATGCTAGATTACTGTTCGTCTAGGCCCCAACCCCACCTTCGGCCCCCCCCAAGCCCCTCACCTAGCCATCAATGACCTACACGTGTTCAAATCGCGGTCTTCGGTATATCTTCATACTCGAACTCTTTGCTGGTGATTATCTGAACGAAGATCTATCTTGAATAAAAACACCGCACCTTGTATTGATCAAACTCTCAAGTCGTCAATTTTGGGGACGAGGATAGCGGTTCTTTATAGTCAACTATTTAATTCTTCTGTAGTCAATACCTTCTCATCGCACCCATCTTTCTTCTTAAACAAAAGGCACGGTTTGCTCCAAAGAGAATGACTGGAGGTTGAATAAAGCCCTTCTCTTAATGCTTCCTTTAGCGGTGTTCGACAACTCTAACATCTCTGCGGTGTGTCATGGTATTGTTGTGTATTAACACAACTGGCGAACGCGCCTGAATAGATCTGGATGCGGGAATTTATCTCAAGCAACAGGAGGTAAACCTGACAGATCATTTGGAAATACCTCAGGGAAGTCTCGGACAACACGGATGTCATCAAGCTTCTTCTCATCAGCCTTGATAATGCAAGTGATCCCGGATCCTTTTCGGCCTCCTCGCTTGGGACTTCATGAATCTCACCATCTGAAGAGGGAATAGGACAATCTTTTCATAACAATCTTGACAGCTCGTGTATGATCAACCAATCCATGCCAAATAATTACATCGGAACTTCTAGTCGCTGTCGGGAGAGTAGGTCAATGTTTGAACACGTGATGGATTAAGCAAGCTAAAGTGCACTAGTAAACTAGTGTTGGTACTAAACCACCTTTCCACTGTGTGTGTCATCTACTTCATAACTAGTATTAAAGCGGTCGGGGCATGTCAACTAAAAGGTGTAACAAAGAAGATACAAAACTCTTCTCACAGCACCAGAATCAAAGAGAATACAAGCGCGTATAGTGGTCATTGAGAAGAACTACCCGTGACCCACCCAAACCTAATTTTCACCCCCCCCCCCCCCCCCCCCCCCCCCCCCCGTACGTAAATTTCAACCACCACGTAAGCTCTCCCATGAGCTCCCCCATTCAGTTGGTTCCCCCTACCCCACCCCCCCCCCACTGGTACATCATTACTCCCTGATACGTTTATTTCTCACCATACCCAAAACATGTCACATTCTGTAGGGAGTCATCACCTGCACCCGGAAGTCTAGCTCTACAATCCTTCTCCATGTGACATATTCTTTGACATTTCGGACTCGGGAAGACTGTGTGTGTTCCATGATGTGTAAGGTTGCACCGATTTCATCTTTGGTATAGATTTTCGCATAAACCTTACCCTCAGCTGGGGCTGCAGCATAGGCCCTAGCAGTTTCCTGCCTCCTGTTTTGTTGTTGGTGATAGTTGTTGTTTCGGATGTCCCCCTCCGGTTGTAGCCTCATTTTCCCTTTCCCCCCCCGGCCCCCCCCCCCCCCCCCCCGGGCTATTGTCTCATCCTGTTGTTGTTGTTGTTTCTTTGGTGGTGCTTCCCATTTCTCTTATTGCATTTACGAATTTAGCAGCACCTACCTTGAAGCTTGCTATAACCAGTTTAACGGGGCCATTGTTGATGGCCACCCCAGCCCCCGGACAGCCCATGCCCGTTGAAGAAGTGATGTGTTTCCTTTGATTCTTTTCAGGAACCCACGAGTGTACTTCAATCTTTCTTCTTTTCATTGGGCAATTATGACACATGTCAAGGCACTAGTGTATGGGAAACGATTGTTGTATGCCTCGATGTCATCTCCTTTCAGAGTCAGAGTCCAGAGCTCTTGCTCCATCCTTTGGATTTCGGTTGCTGGGCAGTATTCCGTAGTCATCATCGTCTTGAACTCAGTCCAGGGAATATGGTTAGCATTGACGAGCCCTAGGGTGTTGCACATCCCATTCCACCATTGTTAACGCTCGACCCTCGAATAGTACTAGCAGCAACATAACCTTATCTTCTTCAGCACACTTGTAAGTTTCAAACACTTGCTCCATTTTCTCTATCCAACGCCTTAACCCAACAACACCCTCCGTTCCATTAAAAGAGTGAGGCTTTCCATTCATAAAAGTCTTGTGCGAACAACCCTGCACATTCATTGTAACACCCCCAAAAATCAGGGACACGTAGTGAATGGTAACATTGGGTGCTACTTAGCGGCACAAACACAAGTCACGGAAACGACCTTAAAATGGACGTTTTAAATAAAGTCCATATTCTATTTAATAAAAGATCAGAGTTGCACAGGTTTCATTTATAGGTTATTAGAAAGGAAAAACATTGTCAAAACGATTGTTAATAGTACTCAAGTTTATTAAGCCTTCAAAATAGATATGATCCGCGCGGCTCGAATGCTCCAATTGGACTCCACTAGCAAAATAGTAACCTGAAAATACATGGCTAATACGTCAACAATAATGTTGGTGAATTCATAGTTTAAGTAAAAAGCAGTAGTAATTGAATAATTTTAAGAAATATTTCAGAAGAAATAGTAGCGTTACAACATTTTAAAGTGTTATTATGAAATCCATCAAAATCCAAGTAGTTGATTCATGAATCGAAAGTAATTTAATAAGTGGACCACAAAGATTCGAAGTAAATGGTTTGGACTAAAGTACATATTCTCGAAGTCCAAAACAAGTAATGTAGACAAGAGATACACATTGTCATCAAGTCTAAGTATATATTATTGCACTAAGCTAACTACACGATGCCTTTAACTTAGATTGTGCACCCAACTGTATGGATGCTTGCCAACAACCTAAAAGTACTCCCAATGTTAAATGCACCCGATCAAACTAGTGACCCAAGTAAGGGTGGGGATTGTCAGTCCCGATAGATCTATCCATAACACCAGCGCTCACTATAATAGCAATTAACGGTTCATGAAAAGTAGGGACTTAAGTGGCAATATAGTGACTACTTAGGCAATAATATTCAGGCAGTAATCTGGATAGCATACACTTTGTAAACACTTGTGTCCGTAGTAAAACAATCATGTCTAAAATTCACGGTTTCAAATATAGGTATTCACGATCTCAAATCATGTAGTAAACAAATCAAACTTAGTAAAAATAATCATGTAACGCTTACGTATAGAAATCAATAAGTTTATGTAGTAAAACGAGCACGTATTCTCACCCCGAAAACAGTTTAAGAAAACCATTAAAAGAGAAAAGGTGGGGCTATGAACTCACAAAGTATTGAAAGGTAATTGTACTGTAGTAAAATATACAAGTTTGTAAACGAGCATGTATTCCCCTCGCGGGTTTATAAAACATTGAAAAGATTGAAATGCGAGACTATGAACTCACCTTGAGTGAATGAGTGATCGAGGTATAACAGAAAATGCGTCGCGATAAAGACGCAAAGCAACCTAATTAAATATAGGTCGAATAAGTACTACGTACTATGAAATAAGTAATACCGTATATAAGTCTATATAGCTACATCACCATCTAATTGTGTTTGTGAAATAATATTTAAATTGCATTTGCTAAATATTATTCGTGTATTTGAACTCGTATAATCGAATATATAATTCAATCGCTTTCGTAAAATAATATTTAAAAAGGTTAAGACGTGTATAAATGTTATATAAATGATTCTAAAATGTTTCACAAAAATTTATAAAAAAAACGAACCAACACTATTCACCTCAGGAAATAGTGCACAAGTTAGAAAATAATGCGTAACTTTCTCGTTTTAAGCCCGTTTCTTATGTTTCTTATGTCCACGTTTTCGTATTAAGACGAGTTATCATAAATTGACATTTTCATATTTTTGACCCTCTGATGAACAGTACTTTTACTGTTCATACCAGTTATAAATTCATTTTTATAGTTTTAGTTATCGTAAAACCCGTAAACGTCGTATTTTATTCGTTATAGCTCCGTTTTTAGCGATTCTTTCGAGCACGTTCTCGTAATTGAAAGTTCTACTTATTTATGAGGTTTACAAAAATAAATACCTCTGATGAACAGTAACTTTTTATAAAATTATTTGTATAAAAGTATTAATTATCGTAAACTTGTTATTAGCGTATCTTATTCGTTCTAAATCGGTTTTTTGAGTTCTTTATATGTTTACGATCCTTGTAATATGTAGTATTTTTAGAAAACATAAAATCCATGGCTAAAATTTCGGACCAAAACAGCCCTTTTTAATCTTTTATGTAATTAATTATATAAACTTGTTTTAATAACTTTTTATACTTAGTTATCATACTACAAGTCATCTACCATGATTAATACACCAAATATCAGATACTTTAAGTCCTTTAGTCTTTTATTTGTCCATAGAGTCCAAGAAATCATCCTATATTTTTATTTAACTTCACAAACTTTATAAGTAAGTAAATATTCATAACCTAACAAATAGTTTATATAAGTTATCCATTGCTTGTAAATCCTTGTTTAAAACATATTAGCATATTTTAAACATCATATTAACCTTGAACAAAATGCTTTCGTGTATGATTTATCATGTATATATTTTATAACTTCATAAAATATACCTAGATGGTGATTTAACTATACACAATTATATAAAACATGAAAGTAGATAATATGACAAGTTTAGAGTTCTTAGGAGACCTTAATGAAGATGAGTAAAGATGATACACAAGCAAGACCCAAGTATTTATCAAGAAAATACTTCCACAAAACTCTAGTTTTCCATAGAAAATCTTAACTTGAAAACTCTTGAAATAAACCTTGTAAATGCTTAACAAGCCTTCCAACCTTCTTAGTATAGCTTAAGTATGATGTGAGAACACTTGAATAGGTGGTAAAATAAATTGTATGGATTGCTTATGGTGGTTTGAGTTGGGACGTGGGTTAGGAGGAACCAAAAGAGAGAAGTTTTGTTGATTTTTACTAAGGAAAAGTGTTGTGTTTCTATTCTCTTAGTATGCATGTGATATATGTATTATAAGCTAGTCCAAGTTACTATTAGGAGTGGTCAAGGCTTAGCAAAACATGGTGAGGGTTTTAGGGAAGACTAAGTGGTCAAAACAACAAGTCTTGGCTAGGTCTTAATTGCTAGTGTTTGTACATAGTCCTTGCTAGTTAGTTTGTGTTTCTTGGTCTCCTTTTGTGGATGTTGGTTGCCGAATTTAAGGAAAGGGGGAGGGCTAGGAATATCTTTGCTATCTTGTGGTAAAATATCAACATGTTGTACATTATCTATTTTGAGGGAGTTATTAGAAATCGTACATTTGCCAATGATGTTACCATGAAGATTACTACCGAAAATGACATTACCTCCATTGTATGCCTTGTAGGTGGAGAAGAGCTTTCGGTTGCCCGTCATATGTTTAGAGCATCCGCTATCCTTGATCCATTCATCGGGCTCCAAGTCGACTCCAAGGCATATCTATTTATATAAGACAACAACTCAAATATTTGGTCCCCAATATCTCATGGGTCCAAAGTTGTTAGTGCCAAACATCCCTTGCATTTGATGCAATTGGTTGGGATGTGAGAATGGAAGACACATTTCCCATGGCATGTAACTTTGACGAGGAAAGTTGTTCCAAGTTACAGGAAATCCATGGGGTTGGTTTTGTTGACCAACATGTCTTTTAGGTTGCGGTGTTTTAGGACGAGAGTAATTATTATTGACTCTTCTAAGAGGTGGAGTTTTAGATTTAAGGTTAGGTTTCGATAATCCAATTCCAAGTTTTGACAATGGCTTATAGAATTGTTTAACTTCATTGTCACTAGCAACGGGAACTTTGACTTTGTTTACAATTATGTGTTTTGGTCTAGGACCCAAAATGGATTTTTGAAAAGACACAGTTTTCTCAGATCCAGGCATCACTGGTGGCGGTCCCATATTTATTATGGGGGCCATCGGATCATTAAGGGGCCGCCCATAATTTTGGGACCTCAATCAGAACACACCTTTTTCTGAGCTTTTAGATGATGCTTCAAATGAATTAAACCCTAAACCTAATTTATTACCGAAGGGTTTTTGATTACTCAACATTTCATTTAAGCAATGTGTACTCTTTTCAAATTTGTTTAACCTAGTAGATTCATCCTTGAGTTTTTCATTCTCAATTTTAAGTGCATAACACTTTGCACAATCAAGATCAACTCCCTTGTTTTTCTCGAGTGTAGACAATTTATCTTTTAATTCTCTAAGCTCATTTTCTAAACTAATTCTTGTAGCTTTTAACTTTTGTTTTTAGTGATTATTTTTAGACTCATTTTGCATAACTTATCAATGTTCTTTGTCTAAACTTATATCATCAATTGATGATTTTCATCATCTAAAGTAATGAGATTCAGATACATACCTCACTTGATCATGAGCTACAAGACACTTTCTCTTTGACCTTACTCCTCATCTTCATCACCACTATCATACCAAGAGCCTCCAAAAAGGCTCTTTGGTTCTTGTTCCCCCTTTTTTTCATGTGGGTTTTGGACATTCTCCAATGAGATGATTTGGGTCGCCGCATCTAAAACATTTTCTATCACTTTTACCGTTCTTGTCATCACGGTTTCTTTGATACATCTTTTTGTCATTCCGAGGTTGTCTCACGAATCTACCTCTTCTCTTAAAGAACTTCTTGAAATCTCTTACCGCCATGGCGTACTCTTCGTCTTCACTATCGGAAGTCGAACACTCTTCATCACTAGATTCTTTCTTAGCCTTTAAAGCAAGAGATTTCCTTTCAACTTTTGCTTTGACTATTTCGGAATCTTTCTTGATGATCATCTCATGGACTTTGAGGTCAAGTCGTTCGACTCTTCAATAGCCGTGACTTTTGCTCTTCATTTAGGATGTAGAGCCCTAAGAAACTTCCTTATGTAGTTCTTACTAGAATAACCTTCATCAAGAGCTTTAAGACTAGTAATAATAGTATTAAATCTAGCAAAAGCACTATCTATAGATTCGTCTTCAAAAAGACAATGTTCATAATGTAACCTAAAGGTCGATCTTATTATCTTTGACTTGGCTATTACCTTGATGGGTGATTAGCAAAGTTTTCCAAATTTCTTTTGTCGTATTGCTCTTGATACCAATTGTAGGAAACTAGAAGGGGGGGTGAATAGTTTACCGGTTAATTATTATTTTTAAATCTTTACTTGATTAGAGGAAGAATGGAGGAAGAAAGAATTAATCACTTGAAACAAGATCAAGGTATGTTAGTGATCAAGATATGTGTTTTCGAAAGAAAGAAAGAAGAGAGAAAAATAGATCTGAAAAAATTCGTGGCAAGAGGTTCTGTTTTTCAGATGGGGTGGCCCATTATTTATAGGGACAAAAAATATAGTCGTTGCTGACGGCGGTCCCTTATATATAAAGGGGTCGCCAGGCCTATAAGGGGGCCGTCGTAGACTACGCTCCCTTTTTTGTCCTTTTGTGGTGAAGGCTGTATCTGATTTAGAAACCTTTCATTTTGGGGGGAAATTTGAATTTTAGAAGGTGTTTTTATAGGTCTTTTAAGCATGGAAACTTACCTTAAAAACTGGACAGATTCTGAAACTTTAGGAAACCCTAATTAGGTCACTTAAACTCTATATATGGTAAGACCAAGTGATAAAACTTATAACAGAAGATATATAATAACATGTAATCATGGGTTCTTGTAGATTCAGTGAAGAGGTTGTGATCTTTTGTCTTCGTGTTCGTTCTCTCCTTTGCTTATTCGTTAAGGTAAAGATATTCCGTCCTTTTAGTAAGGACACTTCATTCTCTTTTGTTTGGCTACTTGATCTATTTTATATTCGTTTGACATTCCTTATATTTGCTATTCGTAATCATGACTCATGTGATATTGACAATCCGTTTGATTCGATATTCGTTTGTATGAATCTGTTGGTTCTTGTTTGGAATATGCTATTACATTCGTTTCTATATTTGGAATATTTGAAACTTGATCATTGTTATGTTTTGCCTATGTCTTTGCCCAAGCTATTTGTATCTAGTCATGGAGGTACCATGACCATGTCATTGATGCACTAATGGCATGCCACTATCTGTGGCGGTGTGATTAGTCCACGACATTCCCATTTGTATGTGCACTTATTATGATTTGATTATATATGTTCGTACACTCGTCATAGTGCTTGTGTATATGGATATAACTTTGTTTTACAGGTAGCGTATGGATGCATCCTAGGTACTTTGTTCCGTTCAGTTTAGGTGAATGGTTGTGTGTGTGCAATACACCCCATATCACATTTGGTACATCAGGAGTTAAAAATCCTGTGTACAACTTATTATGACTATATGATTATTTGATTAGGGTCTATTCATGTATCATGTTTAGACATTTGTTTGAGCTCGTGGGCATTCCTTTGATTACTCTTATTCTATTCATTGTTCTATATATATCGTTTGACATTTGTTTGACAGGTTCTCGATATTCGTTTCGTTCAAACATTCGTTTTATTTCCGTTATTATTATTATATATGTTCACTGAGCGTTAGCTCAGCCGCATTTTCTTTTCCTGCGGCAGGTACTAAGCGGGAAGCTGGGATATGAGTGTTGAGAGTAGTAGCTTTTAAAGGACCACTTTAAAAGAACCCTTTTGATTACAATGAATTTTAACGGTTACACGAAAGAGACTTAAACCAAATAATCAACTACTTCACGGTAGCTCTTGAAAATTGCTTTTCAAGGTGAGCCGTACTTCGTAGAGACACAAATGGCAAGTGTTAAATCTTTAGTTCGATTTGGGAACCAACAAGTTCACCGGAAATTGAAATGATAACACCTCCGTTGAGAATGTTATATTTTGGTATTTTTACCAATTGGTGATTTTTATTTCTTTAATTAAAAAGGAAGATTTTTTTTATATTTTTGATTTTTCTATTTTTTTTATCTTTTACTTATACTAAAAAGAAAAGGAAAATATTTTTTACTTTTTATATTTTATAATTTTTTTGGATTTTTGAATTATAAAACAAGAATGAAACTTTCAAGGGTGAAAGGATCTTCAAACCAAATCAACAAACACAAAACGAAGGAATCTTAAACACTAGTCCCCGGCAACGGCGCCAAAAACTGATTGTGAGTTTTATATACCTAAAATATATATACTAATATAACTTTAAGAGTAATTAAGAAAATTCCCTAAGGAAAATTCACTCTCAAAAATATATATAATATAATATATAATACGTATATTAAACCGGGCAAATATGATCACCCGGGTCGTTTCCCCAACGACTAGTGAAATTGAATCATTGATTTAGTCCGGATTATGATTTGAATAAACAAATGGATGAGTTGATAATCTAAAGCAACAACTAATTTGGACAATTAAAACAATTAAACAATTAACTAATACGGGAAACAATTAAAATGTGACAATTAAGCAAATTAACTAAATTTAACCTCTAAAAATATAAACTAAATTTCTAAACCTAAGATAAGACAAAAGAAAATTTTAGGAAAAAGAAAAAACATTTTTTTTTGCTTTTTAGATTAAAAGATATGATTTTTCTTAAATTTAAACTAATCAAAAACTATAAAAATAATAAAACTCTTAAAAATAAAGTCCTAAAAATTACTCTAATTAAAGAAAATGCGCAGAAATTTTCTAAAAATAAAAGCCCTAATTTTTATATTTTTATAAAAGTTTAATTGAACTAATTAAAACCTAACCCTAATTATTAATTAAAACTAAATAAACTAATTAAAAAACTAACTTAGGGACTAACTGTGTAAAAGACTTAAGGGCTAACGGGGCTAAAACATTTAACGGGCAAGGATTAACTGAGAAACAACTAAAATAGAAAAATTACAAGAATGGTCCCTGAGGACCTACCCCGATAACAACCAAAGTCCAATTATAAGCTCAAATTCTAAAAGTGCTTATTAGGAAAAACTTAAAAGAGAGAAGTTGTAGAACATCTTGAGGAGAACAACTTTAATGAAAGGACTTATACCTAAAAGCCACAGTTAAGCTCAATAAGAGCTTATTTTTCAGCTGACCGTAGAAAGTTGGGTTTAACCCTTGGTTTTAGAAAATAAGCTATAAAAAACTCAACACTAGTTCAATATGTAAAAGGAAAGAAGTTCTAATGAGCTTATGATGTGCTTAACCTAAAAATGAAAAGATAATAGAGCTTAAAGTGGTTTTAGACTACTGAAAATGAGGAGGAAACAAGCAAACTCAGAAAATAAGGCATTTAGCACAAAAACCAAATAAGTTAAAAACTTTAAAAAGCTAAACTAGACTCTAAATCTTTAAGGGCTTATCAAACTACTTATAATCTATCTATATAATCTGAAAAATCTAGAATCATAAGCTAAATTAACAAATTAAAATCCTAAAATTTCTAAGTACTGTTTTTGGCTTTTTTAACTTTTTGACAGCAAAAGTAAGCTATGAAAATAAGATAGAAAATGTAATTTAAGTCCTAATCTGTATTAAGCCATAACTAAACTATAAGATGCTAAAAGATAAGCTATTAAATCCTAACTTTGATGGCTTAATTTGGGGCTTAAGACTCAGCAGTACTAACTTATTGTTAGTACTGGTGGACTTTTGCACAAGTGCAAAAATGAAAGTGTAAACTAACTAAATTAATAATAAGCTATTACTAAAGTTATTCCTACTTGAATTTAAGAACCTAAAAACTATGAGTTCCTAGCTTAAAATTTAAGCTATTTCTAAAGATTTATCTTCGAGATCATTACCTAAAGGTCTTGTTTTATTAACCTCAATAGCTTCTTCTTCGACTAAATCGTCATCCTCATTGGTTTGATGTTTTAGGTGGGGGAGGGAGTTTCATCAATGTACATGTAAGGATTCTTCAACTTTCATTGTTTGTTTGTTAAGAATTATGTAAGCTTTACTATTTTGTGAATATCCTAGGAAGACACCTTCGTACGACTTTGGGGCGAACTTGGTGAGGTAATATTTTGTATTAAGAATGAAGCATTTGCTTCCAAATACTTTGAAATAATTAAGGTTTGGTTTTCTACCTCTTAATAACTCGTATGAGGTTTTTCCTAAAATATGTCTAATGGAAATCCTATTGATTATATAGGTTGATGTATCGACCGCGTTACACCAAATTTTTTGTGAAATGGATTGTTCATTCAACATAGTCCTACTCATTTCTTGTAGAGTGCGATTCTTTCTTTCTACTACCCCATTTGATTGTGGAGTACTAGGAGCGGAGAAATTGTGAGAAACCCCATTTAAGTCACAATAGTTTCCGAATTGTACTTCATTATCAAATTCCCGACCATGATCCGTTCTAATTGATACTATGCAACATCCTAATTTATTTTGAATCATTTTACTAAATATTTCGAATTCTTCGAAAGCTTCAGTTTTATTTCCTGAAAATTAGTCCATGTTATACTTCTAGAATAGTATCTTACCCAATTTAATAGGTATACCGAATTTTCCCTTATAGTTTGTATTGGCGGAAGAGCAATTTAATAAGTCCGTGTGTATAATTCTAACTATAGTCGTTTTGATACCTATTTTTTGGTTTGTGGCTTGCTACTGAGCTTGCTTTCCAATTTTCTGAAGCATCACAAAATGTCGGTCAATTTAAGCTTAGGTAGATTTATAACCAATTCTTAAATGCTAAAGATTGATTAATTGCAGTGTTTTGCGTTACCTAATACTCTTTGCATAAGGTTGTGTTTTCATCTATAGGTTGTTAAGACATATTTATCTTCGGTTTATTCCAAGTTTATCAATTAAACCCTTTTTCTAATTCACTCTACCTAGGACCCTTTTTTCATCTTTGATTATTTGCTATCGTTGTTCGTAAATATTACTTTTGCAGTTGTTATTCAATATTTGACCAATTACTAAGCAGTTGATTTTAGATTATATACAGGTGTGTCAACAGTTTCAATAATTAGGGTATAAGGAGTCATGAGAAATTTTGTACCTTTGCTATGATGTTTCCACGCAAATTACTTTCATAAGATAACGTTACCTCCGTTGTATGCTTGGTATGTAAATGCCTCCGGTTCCCCGTCATGTGTTTTGAGCATCCACTATCTTTAATCCATTCATCAGGCTCCAATTTCTTCCAAAGATTCTCGTTAGACGCTTGAGCTACAAGACAAGTTTCGTCTATATTCATTTCTTCCTCATCTTCGCCACTATCACTCCACGCTCCTCTAATGAAAGCTCTTTGATTATTATTTCTTGATGACTTTGGACATTCTCCGATGAGATGATTTGAATCTCCACATCTAAAGCATTTTCTTTCACTTTTACCATTTTTGTCGTCTCTACTTCTTTGCAATGACTTTCTATCATCTCGTAGTTATCTTACAAATCTTCCTCGTCTTTTGAAGAATTTCTTGAATTCTCTTACGGCCATGGCGTATTCTTCGTCTTCACTTTCAGAGGTCGAGCTATCTTCGTCATTAGATTCCTTTCTAGCCTTAAAGGCAAGAGATCTACTTTGTTCTCTTTTTTCCTTTGACCATTTCAGAATCTTTCTTTATTATTACTTCATAAACTTTCAAGTTTCCAATGAGTTCTTCGAGTGATAGTGATGTCAAATCTTTTGATTCTTCAATAGCCATAACCTTTGCACGCCATTTAGGATGAAGTGCCCTAAGAAATTTCCTAACATAATTCTTGCTATAAAAACCTTCATCAAGTGCTTTTAGACTAGTAATAATAGTGTTAATCTAGCAAAAACCCATAATCTATCGATTTCTTTTTTTCGGGAATCGTTAAATTGTTCATATTGTTGAACAAAGAAGATCTATTTTTTTATCTTTGACTTGACTATTACCTTGGTGGGTGATTAATAAAGCATCCTAAATTTCTTTTGCAGTTTTACACATAATTTTTTTTGTATTCTTTACTTGGCAAAGCATTATATATTACCATTTTAGATCATTATTTTTAGCAAGTTTCTTTTTAAGATCATCGCTTTGTTTATCAAATGTTACAACTTCATCCTTTTTAGTTTCGGGATTATTTTGAATGGGAGAAAATCACCATAGGTAATAACATGCCAAATATCTAGATCTTTTGATTTCACATAAATTTCGAATCTATTTTTCCAATACATAAATCCATCACTTTCAAATAGTAGTGATCTTTGCATAGATTGCCCTTCTAAATATTTTTATGATTTATTTCGTTCAATTCAAGTTTAAAATCAGTTTTTTTTAAAATCATGTCTTGAGTCTCTTTGATTCCCAAATTCGTGGAAAAAATTAGAAGGGAAGTTGAATAGTTTACCGCTTTTTAAATTAATGTATAGTTTGTTTACAAAAACATAGATTCGACTTTATGTGAATTCAATATGTGAAGATTATGAACAATATCACTAAATAAATAAGTGATAACACGATATGAAATAAATATACAAGATAAGAGATAAGAGTTAGAAAGATCAAACCACAACACAAGGATTTATAGTGGTTCGGTAACGAAGAATCATCTTCGCTATCCACTCCTCGAGCACCAAACTTGAGAGTTTTCTTCACTATGTCAACAAACTCCCTTTAGGCGGAGAAAACCGTACACACTAAGCTTACACCGATTTTCGACTCTAAGCCAAATGTCGAGTTCTAATCCTAGCTAGAACCAATCTATCACAACTTTTGTATTTTGAGGACTAAAAATACTAACCGCACTACTTCACAAAATTCACAACTTTACTTCAATCACAACTTACTTCTTTCACAAACTTAACTTCACTTCATAACTTCTCTTTCACTTCCTACTTTCACTTCACTTCACAATTTCTCTACGCTTCAAACTTCACTACACTTCACTAGTACTATCAAGATCACAGCAGATCTATCTAATACTTCTTGATGTTCACACGTTTTAACTTTACCTTTCCTTATGATCACAAAATCTAAATCTACTATACAACCTTTAAACAATATACAATATGATTTACAAGGAATATAACACAATTTGTAACTATGTTACAAGAACTTACTAAATATAATACCTTCTTCACTTCGATGGTAGGAAGTATTCTTCTTTGCACTTGAGGATCGCACGCCTTGGATCACTGGAACAATGTTATGATTTAATGATACAAAGGAATGAAAGGAAGTATAAATGATTTGAACAGAAAGAAGTGTGTGCAAGAGGTCGAGAAAATCAGTTAGAAGAATAGCTCCGTATTTAATAGGCAAGTGTGGAGCTTTTTTTTGGCCGGCCCCCTTAGCTCCATGGCCGACCCCCTATCACTAAGGGGGTCGCCCCTATATTTAAGGGGGTCGCCCAAGCCTGACGTTCCTTTTTTTTGTCTTTTCCAGGGGAGGTGTTTCCTGGAACATTTCTAGCCGTTTTTAGGTAGAAAAATTAAATTCAAAATGTTTATTTTGAATAAAACATTTCTTTTAAATGTAAAAAAATGTTTTGTAAAAGTTATAAAAATGTTTGTAACATTTTATAAAAAATGTGAGCTTAAATAAAAATTTCTTTGATCATAAAATGCATTAAGCATTTATTTATTCATACCTTTAAGTGATTAAATTTTCAAAATGAAAATTTACTATTAATTACTTGTTTACGTTTAATTTTACATTAAGCGTTTTTAAATTTTATGATTATCAAAACGTAGAGAGGTCGAAAAATATTAATAACGTTTTTAGGCATTATTTCTATCAACAGATATGTAGGAAAGTTACCCTTCTACAAAGAGCGTAAGTTGCGCCACACTAGGCCATTCACTGTGGAGTGCAATAACTACAAGAGAGTTGGCCATATGACCAGAAAATTGCAGGACACCCGTTTTGATAACGACTTAGAGGCCGCAGTGGCAAATCAGAAACCCAAAGTACCTATTATGAGGTTGGAAAGACAGGACATTACAAGAGTGATTGTCTAAACTGAACCATTTTGTGAAACCATAATTGGAAGGTAATAACACATGGGTACTCTAACATCGTCAAGGATTAATGCAGATACTTAAAGAGGAGATTTTTTTTTTTTTTTTTTTATTTTTTTTTTTTTTTGTTTTTTTTTTTTTTTTTTTTTTTTTTTTTTTTTTTTTTTTTTTTTTTTTTTTGTATTTTTTTCCTACATTTCCTAGCAAAACCTAAGCAGACTTGGACCATAGAAAATTGCACTAGTTCTTCATTGTGAATTTCTTGTATTGGGTGGATGTTTTTTTTAAATCCTTTGTTCATTTTGTGTCATGATGACTCCGTCGGTTACACTTCAATCGTCTACTAACTTATGTAAATTACCCATCGAGTTTGTTACCGTCTTATGAACCATTCCCTTATTGTCCTATAAACCGTTTTACTATTATAATCTAATTGGATTGTTATCTACAAAAACTATGTTAGTGTATCTTATAAACAGTTTCTGTGTTTTCATAAACTTTTTTACACGCAGCCTACAAACCGTTTTACTGATAGCTTATTATCTATTTTGCTAACACCTTATAAATCATCTTGATATCACTCTATAAACCATTTTGTCAACATCTTATAATTATCCTACTATCACCTCCTAAATCAATTTTGCTATCATTTTATAAACTAATGCGTTTTCTTACTTTTACCTATTTTGCGGGGGGGGTTTTATTTTATAAACTCTTTTGGGTAACTTATTATAAATTCTTTGTAGTCATCTACAAACTATTTCATCGTCATCTTATGAATTATTTTGTTGTCTTTTATAAACTATTTTGTTGTCACTTTGAAAACTATTTGGTTGTCAGCTTGTAAACTATTTCTTACCATATTATAAACCCCTTATTGTTACATTATAAAATGTCACGTGATTTTCTCGTAAACTATTTTGATATCACTCTTTAACTATTTAACGCTATTTTACAAAATGTCTTGTGTTGTTATATAAACTTTTTTGTATTCGCCTTTACGAACTATTTTATTACCTTATAAACCGTATTGTTTATACGATATAACATTTTAAACATAACACTAATTTGACAAAATGAGCACTTCATCATTAGTCCCTAAATTATACATAGCTTGGCTACCTATATCCAATACAGGAAGGATCATGCTGTAATGGGAGTAGTTGCCATAAACTTTGACAATTTGTCCTTACTTTCCTTTTCTATTTTCATTTCTCTTCTCTATATTTTCAACAAGTGTTTATCGTGTTCATGTATTACGGATACTTTGCGTTCGTACTCATGAGTTGTGTTTGTCATTCGTATTTGTAATAGTAGGCGCCATAACTAAGTAGAATCTTCTCAACTGTATCATATGGAGACGCCATACCCTTAGCCGAGAGACTAAATCATGCTCTTTGTATTCATAATAATTATGGATCGTAAGAATCTAGAACGTGATGAACTTATTCTTCTAATTGGAATATAACCAATAAATCTAGGAGATTTGCTTCAATTGACTTCTCTTTTAGTGAGTTAGAAACCATAAAGATTATGAGATTCTCGTACCAACGAAACTTCTAATGGACCAGAAGTTAAAGCAAAGGACGCAATTGTTGCAGGTTAGCCTTAGAACCTAGCCGATAGAAATTTTGTGCCTACAACTTTTATCCTTCTAAGTGACATCATCCCATCTATTCCAGACATTAAGTACCCTATTGAGCTAGCTAATGGAAAGATAATAGGATTCGATACTATACTTAGAGGTTGTACATTAAACTTACTAGGTCACCTGTTCAATATTGATCTATAATGTGTGAACCCGGTTGTTTTGACGTCATCTCTAGGTAGGGGCTGATTAGCGACAATGTCAGGTGGGTGATAATCTATAACGAGAATATCGTACGTACTCCTTACGGAAATGAGATTCTGATAGTCCAAGGTGATGGAAGTGACAGTGGAAGTAAATCGAGATTGAGAATCATCTCGTGTACCAAGACTCAAAAGTATATTCAAAAATGGTGTCAAGTTTTTCTGGCACAAGTTACGGAGAAGGAGACTGATGACAAGTCAGAAGAGAAGCGACTTGACGATGTGCCGACTGTACGGGATTTTTCAGAAGTCTTTCCGAATGACTAAGCGAAACTACCACTATTCGACAAGTTGAATTTCAATTCAACTTAGTCCTGATGATGTACTGTGCGCGAGCACCGTTAGATTAGCACCGTAGAACTGCAAGAACTATATACTCAACAATTAGGATTCTTGCCATAGGATTTATTATGACTTGTTCCTCACCCTGGAGAGCTTCGGTTTTGTTTGTCAAGAAGAAAGATAGATTTTTCAGGATGTGTATCGACTACCGTGAACTAAAACAAGCTTATGTGAAGAATCGATATCCACTTTCAAGACTGCGATTATATGTTTGATCGATTCAAGGATCAAGTGTTTACTGAAGATCGACTGATGGTCGGGTTGATCACCAACTAGAGTCGTTGATGTGAGACATTCTAAGAGACGTTTAGGACTCGTTATGGCACTACGAGTTCCAAGTATGCCTTTTTTTGATTTGAATAAACGCACTGGCGGTATTCATGGATCTGATGAATCGAGTGTGCAAAAACGTACTTAGATTAAATTCATGATTGTTTTTAACGATGACATTTTGAACATTACTACAAGACATGGGAAGAACTACGAAGAATCAATTAAGTTAATTTTGGAATTACTTAAGAATGAGGAGTTGTACGCCAAGTTTTCAAAGTGTGACATTTTGCTTTCAAGGGTATAATTTCTCGGTCACATGATTGATAGCGAAGGAATTCACGTTGATCCTGCTAAATTGAGTGAATCAAGAATTAGGCGTCACCAAAGACTCTAACCAAGATTCGTCAATTCTCAGGCCTTGCTCGTTATTACCGATGATTTATCAAAGGTTTCTCAAAGATCGCTAAGCCTATGATGAAATTGACTCAGGCTAGCGTAAAGTTTGATTGAGGAGAAAAATAAGAAGATGTGTTTCAACTATTGAAGAAAAAATTGTGTAGTGTGCCAATTGTGGCTTTACCCGAAGGAAGTTAGAACTTCGTGGTCTACTGTGATACTTCGCACAAGGGGTTGGGCGAAATTTTGATGCAAAAGGAAAAAGTCATAGCCTACGCATCTCGCCAACTCAAGATTCACGAGAAGAATTACACTACACATGTGGAGACATTATTTGTACGGCACAAAGTGCATTGTGTTTACTGATCATAAGACTTTGCAACATATTCTTGATCAAAAAGGAGTTGAACATGAGACAATGTCGGTGGTTGGAATTGTTGAGTGACTACGACTGTGAAATTCGTTATCATCCGGGAAAGGCAAATATGGTGGCGGATGCTTTAAGCCAAAAGGAACGGATTAAGCATACGTGTTCAGCTTTGGTTATGCGATTGGTTGGAACTTCTTTGTAAATTTTTATGCTAATTAGGCGAGAAAGGTATATGCGAAATATGGAACCAAGGATTTGTGTGGTATGATTAGGAGTTGAGCACGCTTTGACGGCACACATTGTGTTTGAGATTAGGTGTTGAGGTTACCTTGTTTTGGTGGATTTTTAGTTTTTTTTTTTTATTTTTTTGTTTGTTCGACTTGAGAGCTTTGATTATGTACGAGTGCATAAGTCAAAGTATTCGATCCCTGGTTCGACAAGATGTACCAAGATTTGAAAAAACTGTATTGGTGGCCCATTATGAAAGCTGAGATTTCCACCTACGTTAGTAAGTTTGGGGGGGTGGTGTCTGACCTGTGCCAAGGTCAAGGCCGAATACCAAAAACCATCTGGTTTGTTGGTTCAACCTGTGATCCCAGTATGGAAGTGGGAAAACATTACAATGGATTTCGTTACTAAATTGCCGAAGACGTCGACTGGACAAGACACAATTTGGGTAAGTCCTGAGTTTACTTAGGAACACGAAGACCAGATGAGGATTAAGTATCCACAGTTGTTCGTGGACCGAGTTGTTGAGCCTGTTAGTTAAATCTCGGGATGAGATTTCCTAAAGAAGGGGATACTGTGACATTCGTGATTTAATCAGGTTAGTGGTACCTTTAGAAATGGCTAAGGGTTCATTTTGTGTGATTCTTGTGTGCTATGTGTTATATGTGTGTGCTAAGTGGTTTGAATAGGTGTATGATATCATTTTGAGGTGAATGATCATCTCATTTTGAGTGCGTTTGTGTTTGGTGATGAGTATTCTATTTGTTCACGTATAGTGATAATGGAAAGGAAAGGTGTATTGCATGCAATGCTACGTCAATAGTTGGATGATTTTATGTTAAGCGTTTATGGGAAAAGTATCATGTTGGTATTAAGTGAAGTGAGTGAAATTTGGATATTTATAGTAGACTTTCTAAATATAGAAAGTGAAATGTGAAATGAAAATTTATTTTTAGAAAGTTTAGTAAGTATCGTTATGTAAAAAGATTTACCTAAATTAGCATAGATTTTTTGTGGAAATTTAAGGTAATGTAAATTATAATGTAAATAATAATTTAAAAATAAATAAATAAATATATGTATGTATGTATATATAAATCGGCCCAAGAAAGGAAAAAGGAAAAGAAAAAGGATTTTGGGCCTTATCTAGAGGAGTTTTAGTAGGATTAAGATGCTAGTTAATTAGATAGGTTATCCCTTAGCCTATATAACAAAAACCACCCAGCTCTTTGTGCCTGCGATTTCAAGCCCCCAAAACCCTCGGAGTGCCGAATTTGGTGTTTGATCCAAGAACAATCAAGAATTGTTGTTTAGGTGCCAGCATTCAAGGTAAGTATGTTCATCTTAGCTAGTTTATTATATTCATGTAGCATAATTTATGATGGATCTAGGGTTTACATACAAATATAGATTATATTGATACTTTAATGATGGTATGATGTTTAGGGTTAGTTTAGGGTTAGATCATGAGTGGTTGTATTTTAGGGTTTGCGTTATAGGACATGATTTAGGGTTGAGCAGATTTTAGGTCTGTGTTCAACTGATGATATCTATATGATAGAAACGTGTTTTGATATGATTCAAGAGACTAAATTGTAGTTCAAAGAGTCTATTTTTCAAAAAGTCTGGCCTCGAATGATTGTAAGTTCTGGAAGTTGGTTAAATATTGGTTACAACAAAATTTGTCAAAACAGTAAATACGGGTCAGAATTAGGTCATGTTTAGGAGGGTAAAACCCTAACTTAAAAGTGGAATTAGGATAGCCAATCTACAGTGATTAGGTTCAATATGTATATAAAGAAACCCTAGAAGGATAGCTTGTGATTGCGTGTGTAAGTATGGTAGTTAGGGCCATACATTTTAGTGTGCAATCAGATCTGAATTGGGACAGTTTTTGAAAATTGGTTTTATGGGATTTGCACATGTAATGAGTATTTGCGGAAAATCACAGTAGCTAGTAAATCCATAAATGAACTTATTTGATTTTTGGTATAATTTATGGAGGTCAGCAAGTAATGTTTTAAGTTAGTAAAGATACACTAAAATTCTGCATTTTTGAATAAATTGTAGTTAACTAGTGTAATGTGTTAATGAAGTGGTTAAGGTTGGGCATGGTGTCGGGGTGACCCATGATGGTTAATCAACCCCTTAGGCATCCATCATATGTATGTTACATGGACTAGAGCGTTTAGCTTGGTCGCGTATAACCGTGTTTATTTATTTGTATAGTTGCGTGATAGGAATTGGAAGCTGCGTTTTGAGCATTCAGGTGAGTTACATAGTCCCACTTTTTATTGCGTTTTAAACTTGGGATGGAAATGATGCAAGTGTTGAAATTAGTTTTAAATTGTTATGATTATGTGTTAGTGTAAATGCATGGACTATTATGTGATTGATATGCGTTATGTGCTACATGTTATGTGATGTGATATTGATGTGTGAACTAAGTCAGGAGGGTTACTTGCGGGTATCCATGGCCTGTTTAGTGGAAGGAATTGTTGCCTAGTCAGGAGGATTACTTGCGGGTATCCATGGCCTGAGCTAGAGGGAAAGAGATTTGGTATGATCCAAGAGCGATTGAGGTCGTCTGCTTGGTGTTTGAATGATTGATTGGATTGAATTGCATGTTAGCTTGTATGTTAGTTAGCATAATTGTCATGCAAATGTATTGTTTTATAATCACAGTAATTGGATAAATTGTTTTGGAAATTGATTGGATATGTGTGTCTGAAAACCTATGTTTCTCACCAACCGTTGGTTGACGTATAAGCATCATTTTCAGGTATTCAGCAGGATGAGGTTAAAGTTAGGAAAAGTGGCTAGATGGACCGTAGGCAGCTGGCGAAGTTTAGTTATCTAGATTTCGTTATTTGTTTTGGATGTATGAATGTTTGCATGTCATGACGTTGACATGAACTGCCTTCATTTCAATGTCAGACGCCTTTTGGATTTTGTTGATGTGTTTGGGTATTTTCATGACACTGCGTGTCTATACCTTATATTTTATGCATGTTTTAGTTTCTCTATATAGACGCCAATGTGTTGTCATGATTCCCTCTCTCGTCGCGCTTCGCGTTTCTGCCTTGGCGGGGTGTGACATTAGCACTCTTTAGCTGCCTCATCTTTTCTTCTGGTTTCTCTCCTAATACTCTAAGCACCTTGAATCCTAGTAGTGTACTTAATCCTTACCTACTTTTATCATGACCAAAATTTTTGCCTTTGATTAGACAACCGAAATTTTTTTTTTTTCCCCCCCATACCCATAATCACATCAAAACTCCCATGCCTAAAAGGTATCAAATCGATGTCAAAGACATGACCCTCAATTTCTAGTTTGCAACCTTTATGATGACATCAAATAACGTCTATTTTATAACATCATCAAATAACCAAGTTCTAATCGGATTAATGATGGCTAATATAGTTTTCTATCATAAGGCTCGACAGCTCTTTTATCTTCTCTTAATTTGCTTGCGTGGGTTAAAATGTCTTGAATTGATTGTAGTCACTAACTAAACTTGTGCTAGTCTCTTAGGATGAAACCCTATTTTTACCTGTTAGAATTAGGATTAGAACTAACATAGGATTAGCATAGGTTTGACTTAGATTAGAATTAACATAGATTAGATAACCAAAATATAAATAAATTATGAGATTTAACCTCTCTTTAAGTGTTCGACACCCTACTTACCACGAATCTACCACCGACCGGGTACACTGCCCGTTAAAGTGTTGTTTTTAGTTAAGTCGGCAAAATATAAATTTAAAACTTGAACTATCATAAATAAACACCACACAACGACACATCATGTTTTTGGCGCCGTTGCCGGGGAGTGAAAATTAATCTTGATTTTTATTTTATGTTTTGGTTTTTAACATTAGATTAGATCTAACCCTTAGGAGTAGTGTTAATTAGATTAGTGTATATTCTTGTATATTCTGTATATTTTGTATATTTATTAGTTTAATTGTTTGATTGTATATTTGTGTGTTTAATTTAATTGTTTTGCTAATACACCGTTCTGGTCGATAAGTCGATACGGCGTATCCACTTCCATTAGATACGGCGTATCCAACTTTTTGTCTAAAACAGCCTATTTATTCAATCGATTAATACGGCGTATTCACTCATCTGAGACAGAATCAGAATCTAAGTTTTTATATTTGATTTTCGTGCTAAAAAAATTCTATCTTTCTTCAGAGCAAATCCTGCTGATATTTTTACCCTTGTTACAGGACATACTTATCAGAGCTAGTCGATTGAAGAAAGTTATGGCAGACAAGGGAAAGAAGTCAAGTATGGAAACATTTGCGCCTAATGACAAAGCAGATTACTATTCCGGGATTACAAGTATTACAGTTAACGGGAAAAATGCTTATGAGCTGAAAGGAAAATTCTTGGATGATCTGCACAACAATGCTTTTAGTGGAACAAACGGGAAGGACGCAGTTGAGCATATTGAATACTACCTAAAAATTATTGACCCAATCAAATTACCCAATGTAGACCTTGATAAATTGAGAATTGTTGTTTCCCAATCTCAATGGCTGGTGGAGCACGAAGATGGTTTGATAGAACCAAAGAATCGATCACTTATTGGGTCGACTTAACTGCAATTTTTTTTGGAAAATACTACCCGCCTTCTCGCATCAAGGGAAATAACACTCCCGTAATAAAATGGTGTCCAACTAATCTAAGATTCGAAGGCTGGTTGGCTACAAAGTTCGTAAACTATAAAACGATGGATATATTCACAAAAAGAGCTTTGAGGGATTATTGGAAAATAGGTGGTGATGAAATTGAAGTATCTGACGATGAATCTTCTGATCTCTAAGAATACTTAAGTGATAAGGAAGAAACCGCCAAATTTTTTAATATAGAAACTGACGTTTTTGACTATGAGACACCTCTTTGTTTGGCATTCAATGAATTTAATTACCTTCTCAAAGTAGATCCGGACTTACTTACAAAGGATATTATGGGGTTTAAAACCTATAAAGATTACAAAGACGATTGGATCTATGAATGGAACGAGAATGTACTATGGGTGTATGACAAGCCATGGCTTGATAATGGAATATGGAAGGAACCAAAACCAGTCAAACATACTTGCAAGCCTTTCAACTATAAAACTGGGTGTTTGGAATGGCCAACCTGTAGTTGGAGAGAGGATGGTTATTGTAATAGAGGAAATTTTCCCAGAGCTTACCATATTGGAAACTCGCTCCATTACCAAGTCCTTGAATGGTACGAGGCTTTAGAAGATAGCGAACTAAAACATTAAGCTTTACGAAATAAAGCTATCATGGAGGGCTTGATCAGTGATGATGAATCAATCAATGATTGTTAGAAAAGATGGAAGATCCATGATATTTACTACCACGATTATGATGAAGGGGAATATGAAAACGAAACTCATGAAGATGGACATGAGTTACGTGGTATCAAAACTCGCGAGGTGCCTGTTTGCCAAATAAAAGATACAAGATGATCAAATACTCGTTCAATAATGATGAAGAATACGTTGCTGTAAAGGAAGACGAATACGACGATCTTACAATCACAAGTGAAGAGGTATGCCGAGCTTACCAGGAATTTTTTTGGATGATGGACGAAGGATGGATGGTTACGCGCACCGAGTGAGAAGCTGAAGAAAAGTCTAACTTAAAGACTTTGTTGTAAACAAAAGTGCTTCCAGGGAGACAACCCGAATTGTTATTTTTTTATCGAGTCTGTCTTCCTAGACATCAATACGGCGTATCCGCTCCATACCATATGGCGTATTAATTGTCTAGACGTTATCAGTCTTTACTTTTTATGCACTTTAAAAACATTATTGTCAGTTCTGTCAATACGACGTATTTAGGCACATGATACGGCGTATTCAACAGACTGACCCGTATTTAGATACTTTTTATAGGTTTCTCAATACGGCGTATTCCAGTTTATGGATACGGCGTATCGATCTCCTGTACAGTTTGTTTAGTTTAGTTTAAATTAACCATAGGTACCAAGATAGGAATACACGTTTTTTTTCCTATGTTTTATACAGGACCTCGTGAATGAAATATCGACAAATATTGGTGGAGAATTTACAAATCTAGAGATCTTGAAGTGTTGGAGTCTTGAAACTTCAAGGCGGTTGTTCAACACAATCTTGCTCAATAAACCTACATGGAGAATCTACCGAGCAAATATCAGGGGAGTTTCTCATTCTAATTCTTTTTAATTCCCATATTTAATGTTTTATCTATACAATAAGGACGTTGTATAATTCAAGTGGGGGATGAGAATTAGAATGATACTTTTCCTATTTTCACTTCAAAATGCTTAAATTATGCTTAAATTTTAAAAAAAAATCAAGCATACTTTTGTGAAATTACTTGATACATAACCCACACACAATAACCCTTATTAGATATTGTGAGGATTTAACCTTATCCGTTTCTAAATGTTTACCCAAATTCTACAAAATATGAGTGTGCCACTGATGTTGTAGACTTTAGAACTTGGCTTGGTATATCTATTCAAGACCGCAATAATAAGTACTATGGATTTAGATGGAGTTACTTGTTTAAATTGGTAAATTTTAGGATTACACCCAAATCGCCTTTACATGTTGCTTATTAACTAACTACACTGGTTAGTTAACCCCCGTTTAAACCCTTTGTTTACTCTCATTTTAAGAGTAAGATACCCCTAGAACAACCCGTAGAGCCAATCCTTTAGGAACTACACCAATTATTTGTTTCATTACACCCTTACACCTTAGCCTACCCTGTTAGATTAAGTTTATTTTACAGTAGCTAGTTGCTTAAAGTGTAAAGTTTGTATTTCCCGAGTCTTGTGTCTATTTTGGTACGGTTGGAAGAAATTTGCACATTGCAAATGGGAATGTATTATAGTCAAAACTCATGTATTTTTACTACCATCGCAATTATTGGTACATCCAAAGAACGAAGAATTGCCGAAGGAATTATCCAGAATTATTATGATCGTGAAGATGGTGAAATTACACCGAGTTTCATAGTAGAATATTAAAAAAAATCAAAAAATTTGAAAAATCGCAAAAAGAGAAGGAAAAGTTTAAAGATAATCGTTTCGCAACTACCAAAGGAATTACACTAAGGATCGATTATTCGTTGATACAACTCGACGATGTAGAGTATTGTAAAAAGTGGAAGATATCGCCACTTTCCTTGTAAAGTATGTAAAGTATGGGATGTTTAGGAAGTTGACCGTTACGGGAACGCCAACTTAGGTTGTTGTTTTTAATCTATGATCAAGACGTTATAAATAGATGTGTCTTTATCATGGTAACGGTCAGGAAAAAGTGTCTAGTCTTTATCATGGTAACGGTCGGGAAAAAGTGTCTAGCAACTTGTATTTTAGACTTAATCTATTTGTTTCGTAATTTTTATTTAACAACAATTTAATTCCCTTTCCTAATCATTAACCATGGGTTTTACGCGAATGAGGATGTGATCGAGCGTGCATGTCTATTTCGTCGTTATTGCCATGTATGCATGTCTCAGCTGCCTTGTTGGTTTATTACTATTGGTGAAAGTTAGAAGATCCATACCCTATATTACTCTACTATTCCTACTCTTTAGCTTATTCGAGGTGGGAGTGAGCAGTCACTGTTAGACCTAGTTTTATGTAAAGTGATGGTCATTAAGACTCCCGAACCTTGTATTAGTCTAGTATAAGTTTCCGAGAATTCTATATGCTAATTAGGACTAGTTACGACAGGCTTTAAAGCCCATTAAATATCAAGCCCGGCCTTGGAAGCCCACTTAAACCTAAGGCTGGCCCAAGTACATTTACTATATAAAGCCCACTCCTCATGTGGAGAGGTTGTTGCTCATTTTGTTTTCTTAATAATGTGTAGCCAATTCTTTTTGTTATTTCTCTCTCTAAACTCATCTCTCTCTCTCTAGTTCTTCCTTTTAATTTTTTTTTGCGTGATTTGATAAGTCTATAAAAAACTATGAATGTTTTATGTTGTGTTGTTTGAACCGTAAGTTATAGGAGAGAACAAGGAGAGTGAGTTTTTGATTTACATGCAAATGAATGTATGAATTTGAGGTTATCTTAAGTCCTCTATTTATGGTGCAAGAGTAGGATGTTACCACTTCACAAAACCATCCAAAGTTTTCACATAGGACAGTTTGGTTTGTAGATTATGGAGTGGTGTAAGAAAAAGGGATGGCATGTTGTAAGTAAGACATGGTTGTGTCAGTGTGATGGGATTTTGCCTTAAGCATGCAAAGTTGGTCTCTTTTCCTTTCCCTTAAAATCAGCCGAATATGGCATGCGCAAATCATAAGAGTTGGTGATTTTTGTCCTTTGGATAATAGATAATATTGTTTATGTTAGTGGATTAGTTTGATTTAATTTGGAGTGCGAATGTGTTGTTTGTAAAACTTGGAATCGGCCATACATAAATAGAGATGAAAGTTTTATAAAAATTTGATATTAGGGGTAGTAGTGGGTATTGGTTGAAGTATAGATGTGTTTATGGGTTTACACGCATGCAAAAATGCAATTTATCGCGAAACGTAGGCGTTTTACGTAACGTATAAAAATAAAATGTGAAAAGCTATAAATGCATTCTAAATCCATAGAAGAAAAACGTGTAATTCTTATACATATTGGTAAATTGTTCAGTTTGGTATCTTCATTAATTCGGATTTGTTTAACCTTGGCTAAAACAATTACTCCTTGATTAATAATGATTTTTAACGGCTAATACCTTCGGGTATTACCATTATTATTAAAGATCTGAATGTTTGGTTTTTGTTTATATCTCGATTGCTTAATTTATCGTTGTATGCTTGTTTATGTTTATCAATTTATACTTGTTTTACGTGCATTTGTATGCGACTTATCATTCAAACTGGATCTAGATTTGATACGGACCACGTAATCTAATGTCGGGAAAGCACTCCATATAGTAATTTTTATACATCAAGAAACCAAGGATTAACAAATAATGTCCTTCTAAAATCGTACTAAGCATAATCTTCTGGCTTAACTATTAACGAAATTGCCTTTGTTTATTGAACATGTTGGACTAGTAGGTGAAATCTAGATAAATCAAAAATAATATTTTGATTCCATTGATAGTTAGACAAGTGGAGCTCTATGTAAAAATTGCCATAAGCAGTAAGTGGGTAAAGCCTCAATGGAGCTAGGGTTAACAAGGATCACCATTGTCTTTAATCCTAAGATAGATTATAATCAGGCAAATAAGGATGCTTTATGCGGATTGCTTTAATGAGACAGAATTAATGAGACTAGGTCTAGGATAAAGTCCCAGCCTAATTTTAAGAATGATATGCCTCTTCAAGATAAGTAATCATTGCACAGAATAAACAAAACCAACTTCTAATCAGATACTGATGCTAATACAGTTTTTTCTATCATAAGCTCGAGAGCTCTTTTATATCTTTAATTTGCTTGTGTGGGTTAAAGTGTCTTGAATTGATTGTAGTCACCAACCAAACCCATGCCAGTCTCTCAGGCTGAAACCCCCCTTTTACCTGTTAGAATTAGGATTATAACTAACATAGGATTAGCATAGGTTTGACTTAGATTAGAATTAACATAGATTAGAAAACCAAGATATAAATAAATTGAGATATTTAACCTCGCTTCAAGTGTTCGACACCTTACTTACCACGAACCTACCACCGACTGGGTACACTGCCCGTTAAAGTGTTGTTTTTGGTTAAGTTGGCAAAATATAAATTTAAAACTTGAATCATAAAAATATACACCACACAACGACACATCAACGTGTGTCAACCTGAAGGTTTCATCAATGCTGATCATCCAAGCCATGTCTACAAGCTAAAGAAGGCACTCTATGGGTTAAAACAAGCACCAAGGGCATGGTACGACGAATTGTGAAAGTTTCTCCTACAAAATCACTTCTTCAAAGGCACCATTGATCCAACACTATTTTTAAGACGCTTTGATGAAGTCATCTTAGTGGTACAGGTCTATATAGATGATATTATCTTTGGTTCTACAAACCCTAGGTATACTGATTTATATTATGACCTTATGAAAAGCCGCTTCGAAATGTCGATGATGGGGGAAATGACATTTTTCCTTGGTTTACAAGTTAACCAACCCCCCTGTGTCATCTTTATAAACCAGTCCATCTACGTGTTAGAAATCCTTAAAAAATATGGAATGAAAACTTGTGATCCTGTTGGAACTCCAATGGAGATCAAAGACAAGCTTGACCTTCACAAGAATGGGACTCTAGTCGATGCAATGAAATATCGAAGCATGATTGATGCCCTTATGTATCTTACATCAAGTAGACCAGACATTGTACATGCTACTTGTTTATGTGCTCGGTACCAGGCTAAGCCAACCGAGAAGCACCTCAAAGAGGTTAAAAGGATCTTTCGCTATCTCCGGGGAACCATCAATATGGGTCTCTGGTATACGAAGGATTCTGGTTTTGAACTAACTGGATTTTCAGATGCTGATTATCCGGGGTGTAAAGACACCTTCAAGAGAACTTCCGATGGAACTCAATTCTTAGGCGAAAAGCTGGTAGGCTGGTCATCAAAAAAGCAAGACTGTACGGCGCTGTCAACCGCAGAAGAAGAATATGTGTCTCTATCTGCTTGTTGTGCCCAAGTCATTTGGATGCGGACACTTTTAATGGATTATGGCTTTTACTTCAACAAGGTTCCTATCTATTATGATTCAAAATTAGCCATAGCCATATCCTATAACCCGATCCAACCCTCAAGAACAAAACACATATCTGTTCGCTACCATTTCATAAATGAGCACGTAGAAAAGGGTATGATTGTTGTATTTTGTCAAGATTGATTACCAATTGGCCGAACTCTTTACCAAATCCCTTCCAGTGGATAGGTTTAACTATTTGGTTCGTCGCCTTGGTATGCGCAGTTTGTCTCCACAGGAGCTTGAACGTCTTGCAAAATCACAATAATTTCTTTGTATATATTTATCAGAAAAGCAAAATATAAAAATGTAAAACCTATAAAAGCAAAATAGAAAATCAAAAATTTCAAAAATACCAAAAATAATCTTCTCCGACATGTCTCTCGTAAAAACATTTACACACCTAGAAATGTTGATTAATATCAACACGGGTGTATAAATGAAGTTCGAGCGAGAGTTTCAAATGTTTTCAAAACATGTCTCTTCAAATTTTCTCTATGACTTCTAAGTAAATGTCAGCTTAGGACTCGAACTCTAAAGAAAGGAAAATGTTCACTTATGTACATTTATCCTAAACAACGAGAAGTTCATATCTTTTCGGTCTTGAGCACAGTCATATAAACATTCACAGTTTTGAATGCTCAACAGAAGCACTAAGGAAATGATACTTCATAAGATAAATTAAAAATCATTTTCCTGTTGAGCACACAATTTTTCAAGATAGTTCAAAAAGAAATTTTCAAATTCTTTCAAAATTGTGTGCTCAACAAACTCCCACTCTAAATTTTCACTCTAATCTATTATTGAGGGGGAGTATAATAATTAGTTCATTCGGCATGCGTTCTTGTTCTCCCATTGTTTGATTTAAAAGTGGATCAACGTACATTAACTTGTATTTTCATTCACTTGTTATGTCAAAAATTGTCACCACATATGCAATTTTTAAGGGGGAGAATAGTGATTAAAATGTGATCAATATGGCTTAATAATAGATAAGATCTTGTGAATATAAGTGCATTCTTGACTCGCATATGCAAAACTCTTTCATAATATGATGTATATGTGTAGGGGGAGCTTTTTGGTGATATAGAAAACTCTCAATGTGTTATAAATGATTTCTCGAACATGTTGATTGACTTATCAATGGTTTTATGGCTACTATGGAAATACCAAAGACTGACCAACTGTTGTTTCTTACGGTGTTATAAGGCGGTTAAGGATAGGTATTTTGTTCCATGATCCAGCCAGAACTGGAGGGATCTACCCAGGGATACTCCATTAGATAGAATAGAAGTCCTTAGGTATGATTGAAAAAATGAGTAAAGTGAGATTGAGAAAAATGTTATCCAAGGCATGAGTTATCGCCTGAACAAACCCAACATGGTGATAACGAGGACGCGTTGGTTTAACATTGAAGGGGTTGAAGAATGAAAAAGAAAAGTATGGATAAAGGGTGAAAAGAAAGAAGCCCTCCACATAAACTTAGGCAGAAACCAGGTCAATGCATAATCTATCGGTAATCACAAAGATGATTCTGATATTAAAGACAAGTAATCATGGACCCAGTGATGAAAAGCATAACCCATCCCAGCTACTCCGGCTTCTCTCAAAAGAAGTTTGTTTCATTTCTTACGGAGTTCAACAAGCTCTATCAGCTTTCTCATTCCGATATCGTTGATATTGAAAAGATGGCAGTCCACTCCAGCCTCCGATCACCAAATAACAAAAGTGCACTTATAGAGTCTAAAGCCAACGAGATCTATCAAAAATCTCACTAGGACACAAATTTCCAATATATAAAATGTCATACATAATTATACAACATTTGGTATTAAAGAGTCCTACGCATTATCCTGGCGATAATTGCCAGAACATTCAAAGTGATACTCTTTAGTATTCATAGTGATGAATGGAAATCCTTCCAGAGTTAACATCAAACAGCTCTGTAGTAAGCAACTTATGATATTCTACATGAATCAAGCTTGTGTCAACTTGATATCAATAATGGTCCAGTAAATGAATTGATGACTCAATGAGTCAAAGAGTAACTAACTGATTCACTCTTACTGTGTTGTCTGCTTTGAGACGTTCTGATAATGAGAACAAGCAAGTACGGTGAATCTAATGCAATCACGTTAGAGGATCTAACACTTCGAGCTAGAAATCCTATCAAGGAGGTTCTTTTAAATTGAGCCTACCTGATCACTATTACACTATTTAGACTTTAAAACGGTCCTCACAGAACTGGAGGTTAATGTAATTGAACTTAAGATGAATGACAAAGCCATATTCGTCTATATCTGATGTTTATCACTAACATCAATTTTCACGTTTAAGTGACGGCGTTACAACCTCATTCTAGCTGAGTTAAGATTCACCACCTCATGCTCAATCTACAAAGATAAATACATGATGAAAGCTCAAGTATATGTGTCAATGTCTTATGCGATCTCTGATGTACAAGCACTTCCTCAAAAGAACATAATTGACAAGATTGTCGGGCAATAACAAAGATATATATTACAAGTGGATCAAGTACTACTTCGTCTATTATGTGGTATAAGTAATCATGTCAAAGAAAATTTTGAGGGAGATTGTTAGCAAGCTTTCAAGACAATGAGCATGAAGCTAGAGACACAAGAACGCAAGGTGGCATAAGATTTAAGGATATAGATTTATAGATCTCAAGAGTCAAGATTAAGTTAAGGCTAAAGACCAAGATATCAAGATTAAGTTTAAATATATCAAGTCAAAGATCAAGATCCAAGATCACAAGCATGCAAAAGGATCTTTAAAAGAATTCCTAAGAACACAAGGCTTCAAGATTCAAGACGTCACAAGTCGTGAAGCCATAAGTTCAATGACCACCCCTTAGGGGGAGATTGTTAGCCGTGTTTTTATGTAAAGTGATGGTCATTATATATTCTCGAGCCTTGTATAGGAAAACATAATTTATGAGAATTAATTTTAAGCTAATTGGGCTTAGGTGTCAGGCTAAAGCCCATTAGTTCGGTCCATTAAAGGCCTAGACGACCCAACAAGGAGTCCATACTCTGTGTAGTATAAATACAACCCTCCTAGCATGTTAGGAGGGTGTTGGTTCTCATTTTTCTAAATGTATGAAAGCTTTCCATTTTCTTTTTACTCTTTCTCTCTCAAGATATTTCTCTCTCTATGTTTATATGATTTCTATGTGTTTTGGTGATGAAATAATAGCCTAACATAGTCGAATTGAGGGAACTCAGTCATTGGTTTTGTTGAAACTGGAGGTGAATGATAAGCAATTTGTGTAATAAATGAGGTTTGATGATCCATATGAGACTCGTTTTGTTATGATGGTGGAATGGATGAATGACTGATTTGTGGTTGTGATAGATGAGGTGCTGCATTCATTGGTTAATATGATTGAGGAGGGTGAACTTGTAGAATCATTGTGTTTATTTGTTGAGGAAACTGTGTAGAGTTGTATGGAGAATGATAGTTGGTAATGTGAGAAGGTGGTTGATTGAAAATGGCAACGAATGCAAGAGAATCTTGGTATCGCTCATGCAACAAGCGAGTTTCATTTGCATATGCCTCATGTTGTTCAATATATGAATACAATTGATCATAGTTAGTAGTATGAAAATCTCTAGCCAACTTCACATCCATTATAAATTTGCTCCATTCTGGCGGTAGACTGTCCAGAAGCTTCATATTCACTTGAACTGGTCTCATTGACATGTTGATGACATTCATGTTATTGATTAGTTGAGAAAATCTCCAGTAGTACTGATACAGTGTTTTACCCTTCACAAATGAAAACTTATCAAACTTGTCATACAATTTACATTCCTTTTCTTGTAATGACAATTTTATGCCTTGTATAAGAAGCTTAACTCTATCCCATATCTCTTTGGAAACTTTATGATGATTGAAAATGGCATACACATCCGGTGGAAGACCTTGAAGAACGTTGTTGGTAGCTTTAAGATTATAGTCAGCTTGGAGTTTCTCTGTAACTAAAAGTTCTTCATATTTCTTTGTCCTAGTGGTACCATTCTCTTCAACAATAGTAGGCCATACAAGTGGACCATTTAGTACTTAGTTAAGAATCATTCTCTCGTTCTCCCTATTCTCTATGTATAGTTCCATATGACTCTTCCAAGAATCATACATAGATTTTTCCGACATGGGAGGACGGTTGTCCGCACCGGAAATGATCATAAATTCAGCTAAAGTTGTCATTTTGAATTGATTTATTAAATGAGAAAAGATAACTTTTGATCGTTCAGTGATTATAGGTTGTTATGTTAAAGTGATGTTTGTTTAAGTGATGAAGAAATAGAATTACACGGGATTTTACAATTCTTGATAAAACCGGGAAAATAAGTTAAAATTTCACGGGATTTTACAAATCAAAGAAAAAAACGTATAAATCACCTAATGAATGTGGTATAATTCACCCCAGAGAAATGTATAATATTCACCCAAGCAAAGTGTATATATTCGTCCTAGTATACTTCTCCTAGTAATAATCGCTGGGTATACTTCACCTAGTTAATTTGAAACACAAAACTTTTTCAAAACATTAAAGACACAAACCTTTTGACAATTTCACTTGAATATTTTCTTGTACACACTTACTATCCTGAGGACTAGTTAGAACCTTAAAAACATAAACTTTATGGTTTTTAACAAAAAAATTTGAAATCAAGATTTTGAGTACAAAAACTTTTTCGAACCAAAAATCTTCAAAAAGATGGAATTTTTTGATGTTTTTCAAAGTTTTTCTTGTACAACTAGCTTATACTAAGATAGAAGTAGTATAAAATAGAATCTTTTTGTTTTTAATCCCATAAAAAGGTGAAAACTTTTTGTTTGAGTTCAAACCAAACGAACCAAAAATAAACAAGGAAAAACGCTCACAAAACCTAACTAAATCATCCTATGGCTCTTGATATCAATTGTAGAATATGTTATTTATCTAACTACTTAATCAATCAATATAGAACTAGAGAGAGAGGGGAATGAGAGGAAGGTATCTAGTGAGAGAAAGTAAAAAGATAATATTAGGTTAAATTATGTAAGAAAGGAAAATCAAACCAACACCTTCACCAAGCTATGAAGATGGTACTTTACACCCCAAATGGCCCAGTCCATGGACCCTTGCCATGGCATTGGCCCATTAAACCTTTAAAACTCATAATTTATAAACACTTTAAAACTATAATTATTACCTCATTTTAGCAAAACAACAAATCTCTAATCTACCACCTCCTCTCTCCCTCACACACACAACACCACAGAGCGGCAGCAATCCCGGGCGGGAGCGTCTGCGCAAGAGCGAATACAAATTGACAACGACAACCACCAACACAATCAACCACACCACCACAATAAGCTCACCACCTCACTCTCCCGCCACACCACCAAAACCACACACTCCCCTCTCCTTTCTCATCTCACATCTCCCACACACCACACCCCACATACACCCACCGCACCACCCCCCACACCGAGCCTCCATTGCTCACCCCTCTTCCTCTACCCCACTCACCGCGATTTCTTCTGCAATTTCTCCTACTATTCTTCTCTCCCACTCTCTATAAAAGTTAAACTCTAACCCCTACACAGTCTCTCCCCGGGACAGATCACAAGCACAACCCATCAAACCAAGAAACGCCTCACCTCACACCCCAAGAACTCCATCTCCCAGGTTTTCTCCTCTCTACCACGCAACCGCTGATACGACTCATATCACCTCCACAAAGGCAAAAAGAGAGAGCGAGAGAGTAACACATCATTATCATAAACTCATTTAATGTATATACTTACATCTCGCCCCCCCACCAAGATGTTTAAAATACAACTCTTACTCACAAAAGTGAACCAAACCACAACACCCCTCGACACCACGACGATAGCAGCGAATTAATTTCTGCTGCATGAACATCTATAATACAAATCCACACAATTAGAGACATCTATCTGGCGTCTCTCTCGTCTCGAGTACCTTACAACACACACAAATTCTAAGTAGTTCCATTCTATAGCCGCTCCTTTGTAACAACAGCAGAGTAAACGCTCTGCTCGAAAGGTGGGCCGCATACACTCCATCTACACTAACACTCCTCGCATAATTTACACATCCACCCAAAGCGACTATAATACCGTCCCACTCTTAAATACATCCACACACTCCACACAAATCACTTATACTATATGTCGCATCTCTGACACACATTAGACAACAAACACACCCCACACACACACATATAGACAAATTTAGACCAGATTGTCTTTACCCGCACTATTCCGAATAATAATACAACTCTAGATAATGAACTCATAACATCACTATCTTAATACCACATATTATAGAAGGCGCCATCTAACCTCACTTTCACCAATTTAAAAAACAACTCTCGATAACCCGCATCAACAAATACAAAATATTATATACGACGCTCAGAATCGACGAATAAAATATGAATTAACCTCCATTCAAAATTACTAAGCTTGCGCGACACACTCATAATTCTGCAATCAATCTCTATAAAAAAAATATAAATCACTCAAAATAACAATATTCTAAAAAAAGAAACTTAAAAATTGTAAAATCTAGAGCACTTTATGCGCGAGATAAACGCTAGATTAACTCTTATATAACCAAAAGAAACAACGCCATCTGCCGAAAGACACTTATATAATACACACTCCTCACACTCAACAAAGTAAGAAACTCCATAGCCCCCGACTTCATACCCAAATTAATATCTATCTCTTCCACCGTAAGCTTCTATACTCTATCTGCCCCGAAAAAAACACTCATCTCTCCCAAATCACAAACAGCTACTAGGGTCGATCGCAACTCAACTTCATTGTTGTCTTCAAACCACAAACACAAAAGCACGCAAAAATCTACAATAGATTCACTCTTCCCTCACACATCTCTATATCTCTACACACACAGCATTTTGGGTGAAGAGCTGAAAAACAACAAAGTAGGGTTGGGGGGGTTTTTTTTGGGGTGACCAGGGAGTAAGCGCGCGGTTATGGGGTGGGTTTTGGTTTTTGATGTTAAAAAAATACTCAGCCGATCGCAGAACGAACAAAACCTCTCACTAAAAGCAACATCAGAAACAAAAGTATAGCTGTTAGCGCGAAGAAGACTGTAATAAATAAAAATATTAACAAGATACTATAAACATTAAAATACGCGCACAACTCACGAATTACTCATTGTACTCTCTAAAAATTTATGAGCGAACGAAATAAAAAACTGGTGTATACGTTATAATCCTAAATACACAAAACCAACTCATTCACACACTTAACTCATCATAATGCCCTATCGACGATTTACTAAATAGCTAACAGCAAGGCTATATTTTATACTCGCGACACACCTAATAACAACAGCTCTAATATCAAATCTATAATTTAATACGTAATAAATCACGATCTAATAAACTGCTAAATAATAATTCAAAAATATAAAAATAGAATAACTAACAATTATTGGTGCAAGAAGTCAAGCTATCAACACATCCACACATATATATTATTAGAGCTGCTACATGGCTAGTCACTAATCAGATAGAAATAGTTATATCTTTATTGGTATATTCTAAATTATGAGATAGATATATTTGATGATATCCATTAAAACATAAAAACTTATAAGTCGACTACTATGTCGAGAAGAGAACTTTAATGATAGAAACTTACGAGTCGATACTAATACTCATCTATATGAATGTTATATATGTGGTTTTCGAGTGATGGGTGAGAGAGAGTGAGAGAAGGTGATGTGGTGATGGTTGTGTGTAGTGGGTAGAGGTAGAGTGTATGGAGTAATCTGCTGGGGATGGGTTAGGGTGAGGTGTTGGTTTGATTTAATATGTTTTGGATTGTTGTGGGGTGGGTGGGTTTTGTAAGGTTTTGTGGATTTGAAGGGAGAAGTTTTATTGGAGGGGGGAGGTTTGGATGGGTGATGTAAGAGTGGGTTTTGAGTGTAGGGGATTTTGTAGGATATGGAAATATGGTTAGAGGTAAGAGAGTGTGGAATGATTTAGGGTGTTGGGTTAAGGGGATGTTGGAAGGGGGTAAGTGAATGTGGGGAGTAAGGAGGAGTATTTGTTAGGTGAGGATTAGGTGAGAGGAGTGTGGTTGTTATGGGATGATTGATATATGTTTGTATGGGTTATAGTAGATGAGGGGTGAGATTGAATTAGTATGTAATTGAATGAAGTTGTGGGATTGGGTATTGGGTATGGGTGGTTAGGGGGTAAGGGAATTTGGTGATAGAAAGGAAATTGGTTTAGGATATGTAAGGGGAGAATTAGGTTTAAGATTAGGTAGAAGAGTTGATATGTTAGAGTTTGAGTAACGTGATCATTGAATTTTGTTTTGTATGGATAGTTATTCTCTGTTGTTAAGTTGATTATGTAACGTGTGTTGATTATAAACTTACCCAACAAATAGTTAATGGCACTTTTGACCATAAGTGATTTATAATGGTAGCCTTGAGCTGGTGTGATAACGGTTGTTTATAAATGAAACTCTACCAAGGTAGATGTATAATCTCAAAACTTGTTCCAAAAGTTGCTCCACATACTCGCAGCATGTCTTTCATCTTTTGTATTGTCATCATCGCTTTGTCCGTTCAGTTTGGCGGAGTAATGCCGAGCTCATGTCTAGTGAGTTCCCAAAGTTTTCCTAAAGCGAGCTAGCCAAAAAACTTGATATAAATTGACCATCACTGGTAGGAAATTTCGGAAATAATCGATATCGGTACTCCGTGTCTTGAGACTACTTCTTTCAAATACAGCCTTGTAAATTTTTCCATTTTGTCAGTCTCCTTCATTGGAAAGAAATGGGCTGACTTTGTAAGACGATCAACTATGACCCAAATCTTGTCATATCCGCTTGATTTCTTTGGTAGCTTCGTGATAAATTCCATCGTTATTCTTTCCTATTTCCATTATGGTATTTCAGGTTGTACCAATAGACCGGATGGTTTTTGACATTCCGCTTTAACCCTTGAACATGTCAAGCACTTGGCAATGCCGGCCTTCATGTTCGGCCACCAATATAGTTACTTGAGGTCGTGATACATCTTGTCAGAACTCAGATGGATAGAATACTTCGAATTATGAGACTTATGCATAATCAAAGACCTAAGGTCACTAAAGCATGGTAACCAACTTCTATTTTCCAAACATAAGGTTTTGTCAGAACGAGGTTCAAGTTTCTTTATCATACAGCCCAAGTCTTCGGATTTGATGTTTTTTGGTTTAACTGCTTCCGTCTGTGCCTCAAGAATTTGAGACGGAAGATTCAAGTTAATGGTCATTACTAAGGCTCTAACTCTGAGGATTAATCCTCTCCTTCCTGCTCAGAGCATCTGCTACGACGTTTGCTTTTCCGAGGTGATAACAAATTTCAAAATTGTAATCACTAAGCATTCTAACCAACGTCGCTGCCTCATGTTGAGTTCCTTCTGATCTAGGATATGTTGCAAGATTTTGTGATCATTAAACACATTATACTTTTTACCATACAAATAGTGTCTCTAAATCTTTAGAGCAAATACTACTGATCCTAATACCAGATCATGTGTTGTATAGTTCTTCTTATGAATCTTTAGTTGTCTAGATGCATATGCAATGACTTTCTCTCTTTGCATTAGAACAACACCTAAACCTTTATGCGACGCGTCACAATAGACTACAAAGTCATCACTACCTTCATGTAGTGCCAAAATTAGTGCGTCATAGAGTTTATGTTTTAAGAGCTGAAAGCTGCCTCCTACTCTTCTTCCTAGTCAAACTTCTTATTCGTCTATGTCATCTCGGTTAAAGATTTGTCAATCTTTGATAATCCTTCGATGAATCTCTGATAGTAGCCTACAAGACCTAGGAATTGGCGTATCTTAGTAGGAGTGGTAGGATATGCCCAATCCTTAATGGCCTTGATCTTTGCGGGATAAACATGAATGCCTTTACTATCAATCACGTGTCCAAGGAATTGTACCGTGTTTATCCAAAATTCACACTTGGAAAATTGAGCGTACAATTTCTCCTCCTTAAGTAGCTCCAAGATTGTCTTCAAATGTTCTCCATTTTCTTATTCGTTGTGAGAGTAAATAAGAATATCGCCGATGAACACGATCACAAACTGATCCAAGTAGGGTTTGCACACGCGGTTCATCAGATCCATAAACACAGCCGGTGCGTTGGTTAACCCAAAAGGCATTACTTGAAACTCGTAGTGACCGTAACAGGTTCTGAAAGCCGTCTTAGAAACATCTTCCTCTCTAACTCTTAATTGATGATAACCTGATCTTAGGTCAATCTTTGAGTAGACGCTTGATCATTTCAATTGGTTGAACAAATCGTCAGTTCTGCATAACGAATATCTATTCTTCACGGTAAGTTTATTTAACTCATGGTAATCGATGCACATCCAAAAGGATTCGTCCTTCTTCTTGACAAATAAGACTGAAGCTCCCCAAGGCGAGGAACTTGGTCTAATGAACCCTTTGTCTGAGAGTTCCTTCAATTGATCCGATATTTCTTTCATCTCAGCTGGTGCTAATCTATAAGGTGCACGTGCAACTGGTGCAGCTCCAGGCACCAAATCAAATTAAAATTTGACCTAACGAGCGGGTGGGAGTCCAGGCAAGTCTTCAGGAAAGACTTCTGAAAAATCTTTCACGATAGGTAAGTCTCTGAGTTGCTTCTTTTATGTTCCCTTTTCCGTTACTTGAATCAGGAATACTGGACATCCTTTCTCTATGTATTTATGAGTTTTGATACATGAAATAATGCTCAATCTGGATTCGCTTCTAACCCCACTTCTAATTCCTTGTATTAGCATCACTTCATTTTTGTAAGGAATATGAACAAGTTTCTCGTGACGTGCGATCACAACATGATATTTTGAAAACCAATCCATCCCGATTATGACGTTGAAGCTTCTGAGTTCTATAGGCATTAGATCAATGTTGAAGGGATGGTTTTGCAAGTGTAGGGTACACCCTCGTAAGATGGTATCAGTTGCTACAGACTTCTTGTCAGCTAATTCGACATGGTATATAGTATCTAGAGTAGTAGGTACAATATTAAGGTATTCACTAAAAGTGGTCGACACGAAACTCCTATCAGAATCGGAATCAAACAAGACAGATGCATAATGATTATTGATGAGGAATGTACCAGTGACAACATTGTTGTCTCGGACAGCTGCATCTCTTCCTAACCCGTACACTCTACCACGAGCTCTATTTCCATTCAGGTTTTCCTGACCATTATTTCCTTCATTTCGGTTTCCCTAGTTCTGGTTCTGGTTCTGGTTTCTACGATTTTAGTTGCCTTAGATCTGGGTTCCTCAGCCTTAGTTCCATACTTTTGGACATTCATTCTTAAAATTCCCTTTTTGTCCACAACCATAGCAGGTAGGTGGATTCCTCTGGTTGTTTTGGTTCCCCTGATTTGCTGTTCGGGTAGGGGATCTACAGTTTTTGGCCATATGGCCTACCCTTCCATAGTTATTTCAAGTGGGCGGGCAAGGTCCTTTGTGATGACGGTTACACTTACTGTAGTGGGGTAGGTTACCAACATACTTACCCTTATCAATTGGCCCAGCGGTGTAATCCCTGGCCACTTCTTAACGTTTGTTCTAGTTGTAATTGTTGTTGTTGTTGTGGTGGTGGTTGTTGTTGTTGTTATTGTTGTTGTTGTGATTTCCTTCCCACTTACTCTTATTATCAACATTCTTCACACCCAGATCTTGTGTCACTTGATCCATCAGGTTTTGAGCCATAGTGATTGTCTCATGAATGTCTGTTGGCTTTGATGAAGTCATATTTCCTTTGATGTTTTGACTCAACCCTCCAATGTAATGTTCAATCATTCGGGACTCAGGTGTGACCATTTCTTGGTAAAGCAATGCCAATTCTTAGAAACATTGAGTGTAAGAAACGACATTTGTGCCTTTCACCTTCAGATTCCATAGTTCATTTTCCATTTTCCACACCTCGCTTCAAGGGCAGTACTTCCTGATCAACATCTACTTAAATTCACTCCATGGAATTGAATTTGTAGCATCAATACCTATGTCCGGACATAGAAATTCCACCATGTTAGTGCACCATCCAGCATGGTGCACGCCGCATACTTTACATTATCACTATCTTCAACCTTACTAACTCGAGTTTCTCAAACCAACGAGTTAGTCCAGCTACACCTTCAATTCCACTAAATTTCCCTTGCATACAACTGTGAAATTCCTTAGAAGAACATGTGCGAGTAGTGGTAGCAGTTGTATTGGTATCTCCCTGGGTGCTAGATCAATTTGCTTCCATAGCAGCAAGTGCATCAGCCACACGCTGAGTAACAAGCTGGTCCAGCTCGGTTTGGTTGACTCTACCTTGGTTATTTGGGATTGGGTTTGTCGTAGTTCGTCGAGTCTGTGCCATTGTTCTATAACATAACAGATAACGAAAATAAGATCACACAAAGAATAAAATCATCACACGCAGAGAATATATAAAAATGAGATCAACGATGACATAAACAAATCGACTACATATATAACAACATTGTAAACATACATAATAGGTTCGGATATAAAATAAGAAATGCAAGTTCCTAACGAACCCACTAGCTGGGAGTTACCCAAAAGCTTAACAGCCTATACATGATAGCTAAATAGATGAAACTAGTCTAACAACCACTACCAGCGTCTGCCGATCGATCCTGTCATTCGGTAAATCCCAGAGCATGTCTGACTCATCTTATAAATCTAGTCATCCTGTCAATGTTATCCCATCTCTGTTGCTGCAACTCTCTAACCATTGTCTGTAAATCCCAGAGCCTGTTTATAGCAAGAGTCTAGGCCTCTCGAGCATATGTGGACTCCTGCTCTGCAGCAATGGCTCTAGCACGATGGTATCGTCTCTTCAGCTCAAGAGATGATATGCGGGCTCGCAATACAGCCCTGTCTCCTGGGCATCCTAGTGACGCACATGAAACTCATGGCTATCCTTTCTATGACTAGTGACAAGATCAGTCACTCTCTCATTGACCTACACTAAGGCGATTACAAATCCATACTCAATACCTCGGGCCAAAGCAAACCCAGGCTGTCTAGCAGCAGCGGCTGCTGAACTCTCCCTAATCTCAAACCTATAAGATGGAGCGGTAAATCTAGCTCCCTTCTGAGGCGGCATGTTAGCCTCGAGAATGATATCTTTGCGAGTAGGTGGTGGTAGTAGTAATGGTGCGGATGGTATCTTGGGTAGTGGAAATGATAGGGGTGATAGTAGAGATGGTGGTGGTAATGGATATACAGGTGCAGTATGCCATGCCTCGATGTGCGCATCAAAGGATGATGGTAAAGGAGTATGGGGACTAACCATCTTTTGTGCCCTACGGAGTCGAGTCCAGGATAGAGGGATGATATGGTGGGGAGAAGTGGGTGATCATGGTGTAGGAGCGACCTCATCCTCCTCAAATGGCTCCATCTCCTCATATGGGAAACAGTAAGGCTGATGCGGAGATGATCGGAGCTAGGGGATCCTCCTCCTCAAAGGGCTCCTCCTCTGGGTTCTCCTCGGGCTCCTTCTTAGGATCCTTCTCAAGATCCTCCTCTATCGGCTCGAAGTCTGCCGAGTAATCTGGTAAAAGAACAGTAGGTGATACATATGCTGGTAATGGCTGAGCCTTAGCTAGCTCTAAGACATCATCGGATGGTGCAAGGTACTCCGGATATACAAGAGCATGAGTTGGTAAAAGTTGTGCCTAATCTAGGGAATGTGGAGCAGCCTCAAGGTCGGACTCGTAAGCATCCATCAAAGGAATACCAGATGATGGTACATCATCGTCGCTGGACATCGAGGTGTACGTAACAGTAGCGTGAGATGTAGACGAAGACATGATTGATGTGACAACCAAAGGTTTATATAAGTAATCTTATATAAGAGAAGCAATATGAGTGCGAACATATGTATAAGGTAATCGGAAACATAAAGAGCTTAATAGTTATGTAGCAGCGGAGAGTGTATGATGTAATGATGAAATGCAATTGAGAAACATTTATAGTTTAGGCCTACTAATGCATCCTAGTTCTCTATAACCATGGCTCTGGTACCAATCTATCACACCCCCAAAATGTTACAGCAGAAAGGTAACACCCCTAAAATGTCACAGCAGAAAGGTAATAGGGGGTGAGTAACTTCATAACATCATAACACACATAATAAAGAACGACCTCTATATGAGTCGTTTTGAAAAGTGGTCATTTAAATTTAAACAAAGCAAACTAAGTTTTTAAGCGAGTACATTACAATACTTAAACCCAAAAGTACTAGTAGTTCAAAAGTTACACAAATGATCAACATAATGAAAGAAAAGACTTCGTGAATGAGACACCATAAGCAAGCTATAGAAATCAAGCACCTGAGAAAAGCATTGCTAAAAGTGTCAACAATAAAGTTGGTGTAGGTTTATAAGATTGTAAATGTGAACCACAAGATTTTAAAGCGTGTATGACAATATGACAATATAACAGATACAAAGTCACACAAAATGCATTTACTATTGTCTAAACTCATGACACCGAAGCGTTAACTATAATCAAGAATAAAAGCATATGTGGGTGCATAACCTGGGACATCCGCAATGTATCTCAAATGAAACTGCGCCCATTTGACATGTACTCAGTCAAACCTGGCGAGGATGTCAATCCCAATAGATCTATTCATAACATTCGTGCTTACACGAGGTAATTAACGGTTCATGAAAAAGGGCGTACTAGAAGTTATATGCTAAGGGACACTTAGTCCAATCCGTAAACGAGTAATTTGTACTTGTGTTCAAATGTAAAAATGAGCAATGTAATTTCAACCCGAGTAAATAAGTAGGTAAAATGTGGGGCTATGAAATCTCACATTAAGAGATGGTATTGACTATGGAAAATCAACAAGGAGTGTCGTCACAAATGACCGGTATGCAACCTATTTAATTATAGGTCGATTTAGAATAATACTAGTGAATATGAAAATAATGCACTATATTTTATATTGTTATATCACCAACTAATAGTTTTAGTTTTAGCTTATTAGTCAAAATAATAATTACGCTAAGTATACCACTTTTATTGTTTTTCCAATGACAATATATATATAGTAAAATTAATTTATAAAGTTTAAAACACGTATAAATATTATATAAGCGATAC